>PYSS01000111.1:63597-132896 GCA_003049465.1 Magnaporthiopsis rhizophila
CCCCCCCCCCCCCCCCCGCTGCGCAAAGGGTTAACCCGTATATCCGCAAACCCTATCTAACGAATGCGGCTGTAATTTTTTTTGCCAATTTTTGGTAGCTCGTGCGTAATGCACGGGTTTTTGGCCATTTTCGGGCACTGACGTATCCCGCTCGTTTTAAGCCATACGCTGCAAAATTTATAGTATTTTGCTAATCGCGGAAATAGGAGGGTATGGTCCCCGATATTGCCTTTGTGCGTAAAAAAAAGCAACAAAGGTTAAATATGGGCGGGTTTAAAGCAATGGACGCCGGCCTATCCTTAACGGTACTAGCGCCATAAGCTGGCAGCATAAAGCATAGAAACGCTTTAAAGATTATTTTCCGTTGTTACAAACGGTTCTCTGCTCCTAGGGTAGGGTATGCTAGGAAAGGCGCTAAGCAGTAAGATCTCCACAAGGTCGCTTGTGCTGGGAACTGGGATAGTAACAAAAGTTTCGATTGCTTGCCCAAAAGGATACCTTGGAGCTAATTTAAATTAATTAATACCGAGGCCTTAGTTAAAAATTTATTTAACACAGTAAAAACCCCTCGCCTTATATACCAGCAACCCCTCCCTATTATATTTGTGCTATATCTGTTATATTTGCCATATTACATAACAAACATATTATTATGCTATATTTGCTATGTTTATTATATTATATAACAAATATATCAAACATATCACCCGTGCTTAAATAAGTGCCTGATTATATAATTTCCTTTTTTTAGCTTGGCTTTGGTTATTCAGCCCCTGGCCTTTATAACTGCAGGGTAAAGGCATCCCGCTAGGGGTTAGCCCCAGCCTTCTTATCCCTTACCAGCTATGGTTGTAATATTAGGTCTCCCTTTTTAGGCCAAATCCCTTTAGCCAAAATTTATAGCCCTATCCTTTTATTAATAATAAATACTTTTCTTTCCTTATCATTTCCTGTCTCTTTTTTTTTTAACAAAATATTCGGTCGGGTACAAAAATGCAAACCGGCATTATTAACTATCTATTAAAATAATCTTTTTGCTTCCCTTTTTTTTTCCTTAATTAAAATGCTTTCCTGTTTTTCCTGCAAGGCTTTTGGTCGTTCCAGGTGCAAAGTTTCCCCCCGAGACTCTTTTCGGTGCGTGAAATATATCCATCAGGGACGGTCTCGATGCAACGTTCTTGGCCTTATTCCAAAACAGCTTTGTTCCATCGGCAATCAGCATGCGAAATTAAAAACCGAGCTGAAAACTGCCGAAAAGAAATATCGCGCTATTAAACAAAAATTATTTGCTGTTAGCGCTCAAATTAAGCGCTTTTGCAAATAAAAAAAAATATAGTTTAAAAGGAAAATGCGTACGATCCGTTACAGGATTAACAGCGTTAAGGAGTTGGAGCGGGTCAAGCAGAAGGAGGCCGAAAAGGCGGTTGCACAGGTTTTTACCGCACCTTTAAATTTGCTGTTCCCCAATTTCCCTTTTTTACCCTCTAATTGGAACAGGCTTGGGGTTTATCCGAACCTTAACCTGCTTGTCCTTTTTTAATCGAATAAATTAATAAATTTTTAACAATTTCCTTAAGTTGCATAGCGCAATAATAGCGTGCTTCGATCTTTATCGAAAGGTTCTGGGTTCGATTTTCAGTGTAACCTTTAATACAATAATGCTCCGTTATTACAGCAGTGCGCTATTGGATTAAACTTTTTTATTATTTGCTAACCTTTTTATAATTGCTTTTGCTGATACTTTTATAAAGCTTTCTGGCAGTTTGTAAGGTTCGTTTTTTTTTTCCATATATTATACTTGTGTCCGTATTTTGCCTATTTAACCAAATACTATCGTTTATAGTAATATATTTTATTGTTAAAAATTTTCTCGATTTTCTACTTTTGGTTCGGGTCAATTTTTATTAATTTCGTGCTTTTCGACCCAAATAATGCCGGTTTTAGCAAAAAAACGTGAAAAATGGGGTAAATTTTTATAATTGGCAATAATTAAAATTCGTAATTAACTGGTAAAATTATTTTTTTAACCCTGAACGGTCCGAATTTTTTGTGATCCAGCTTATTACTTGGCCGTTTTATTTTAATATTGCGGTGCAAAAAATAAATATTATCCTTTTTTTTAAAGGTTGGTCCTTCGAGCCTTTTTTTATTTATTTGGGTGGATATGCGTTTTCGAAGCTTTTTAAGCTTTTTTTACAAATATTTATATAGCCTAGTTATTTCGGTGACCTGTATCTCTGCTATTAAAGCATTTTTTCCTGCTTTAAATTTTTTGTACACCATAAATATAAACCTATAATTTGCGAAAAACGGAGTTATTTTTATACTTTTGTATACCGAACTATTATAAGCAAATTGGGCTATAAAAAATAATTATATCCAGTTAGTTTGTTTATAATTAATATAATAATATAAATATTATTTTATGGTTTGGTTTGTCCGTTCTATTTATTTATCTGCTTTGGGATAATAAACTGTTAATAATGCGTATTTTGCTTCAAATTTTGCTATTAAAGCCTTTTAAAACTTATTTATAAACAGTTTATCTCAATCCGTGATCAATTTATCGGGTGTTCCGTGTTCCAATATCACGTTTCTGATAAAAATATATGCTAGTTTCGTAATATTGCTGCTTTTTTTATAAGGTAAAAATAAGGCATATTTAGTAAACCTATTTACTATTACTAAAATATTATTATACTGAACATTTATTAATGATTCTTTTGATTTAAAAAGCTTAACCATAAAATTTATCGTAACTTTTTGCTATGCTTTGCTAAGCGCTAGCAAAGGCTGAAACAACCCGTAAAATTTATACCTGCTGGCCTTATTCTTTGCACAGCTCTCGCAATCCTTAATTGCTTTTCGTATTTCGGCGCGGGTTTCCGTAAACCTGTAATACTGACAAAATCTTTTCCAGGTTTTAGCAACCCCCTAATATCCATTAGCCATCTGGCTGTAAATTTGCTGGATTTTTTCTGGGGTTCAGCTTTTCTGTCGGGTTATTTTGGCCAATGCCCGTTACGCCGGGATCAGGGATCCGTTTGGTCCTTTGGCCAGAACTGCGCATATTTTTGGTGGCATATCCACCTAATGGTCCAATCACCGGCTCAGGGCATCCGCTCGGCCGTTTTTTAACCCTTTCCTAACCTTAATTCGAAGGTTATAATTTTAAAAAAACTGGCTCCATCGGATTTATCTTTTGTTCAGCGCTTGGCTAATAATAAATTATAACAGATTTTTATAATCGATATACATTATAATTTAATAATTAGCTTTGTACAAATATACCCTTCATTTTTCCAAAATTTTAATAATAGCAAAAAGCTTTTTATCATGGATCTGATAATTTAGCTCTGATTCATTTAATTTTTGCAAAAAAAACGCGCAAAAGTGCAACCTTCCTTAATCGTCTTATTATCCCAATTATCCTTCGATAACAAAGTTCGATGCATCAATTTCAATTTCAAAGGGTTTTTCTGGGTCTGGCATTACCAATACCGGTATTTGGATAATAGCTTTTTTCAGCAAATCAAAAACTATTTATTTTTGTATCCCCCAATAAAACTGGGTATTATTTTTGGTAAAATCCGTAAATAATATAACCTTTTTGTTAAAATCTCGGATAAACCTTCGATAAAAATTCAAAAACCCCAGAAAACTTTGCATTTTTTTAATTATAATAAGTACAGGCCAATCTTTTACCGCCTGTATCTTTTTGGGTTCCATCCGAATTTCCCCTTATTTAATAACAAACCCGAGGAAAACTACCTTTAAAAAATGCCATATACATTTGTCCGAATTAACCAGAAGCTTTGCATCCTGCAACTTTTATAACACCTTATACACGTATTATTTATATTTTTCCAATATATTTAAAAAAATCAGGATATTATCCAGGTATATAAAAGCGAAAATATCGAGGTACTTTTATAATACATAATTAATTATTTGCTAAAATATGGCTGGTATATTAATAAGCCCGAAAATTATTACCAGTAATTCGAAAACTCCAAACTTGGTCCAAAAAGCAGTTTTCCACTTATTCCCCTCCTTAATTCTTAACAGGCTATAAGCTTTGCATAAATTTAAAGCTGTAAACCACCGGTTTTTCCCGAATCTGTTTTTAAATTTGTTAATTAAGGATAAAAAATATCAATCTTTTATTATTTCCTGATTTAACGAATAATAATCGATATATATCCGTTTCTCCCTGTTTTTTTTGGGAATAAACAAAATTTTATATCCCACAGGAAAGTCGGAAGGTCTGGTAAATTCTTTCCTAATTTCTTCTTTTAATTATTTTTGTAACAGCTTTTTTTGCTAAGGGTTTAATCGATACAGCTTCTGGTATTTAAATTATGCTTCCGGTTTAAGTTTGATTTTATAATCAAATGGTTCGTGTTCCGGTAATACCGTTTCCAAATCTTTCTGGAACAACTTTTAATATTTGTGGTATTTTTTAGGAACATTTTTAAATCCATTTTTGGTAATTCCCTATTTGTTAGATTTATTTGCGTCCGTATTTATTAGCATTTCGGTTAGTGCAGTTTGCCAGGGCTAACTGCTATATCCTGCCGCTATTGCGGCTATCTTTTCTGGCGTCCGATCTCTATTATCCGGGGCCTGTGGCTATTGGGCTTTTTTACTGATTAATGGTAATTTCCTCCATTGGATTTGTTCGGTAACCTAATTTATTAGGGGGTTGTACTTTTTGAATTATAAAATATTTAAAATTAGGTTTTTTCCTTTTATATTTATAACATTCAAGATTATTTTGCAAGTTTTTCCCAAAAATCAAAATTTAAAATAATTAATTTTAATATTAATCCTTCTTTTATTAAACGTAACTAGCTCCCATTTTATTATCATAAAATTATATGGTTCCTTTTTTTAATACGTTGGAATACCGTACCTTTTTACCGTTTTTGGTAAAAAATAATTTTTTTGGGTTTCATAATCGATCATAATTTTTATTTTTTGCCCTTTCCAATATATTATTATCCTGATATACTTATACTGGTCGGTAATCGTTATTATTAAAAACCTTGCTGGTTATTGCCCTATCCGTGCCTTATTTTCGGATAAATTTTCTAATTTTTTGCTTAGAGCGCCTACTGCCGGGCCCTAATTATTCCTGTCGATCGGGCAAACCCGTTTATCCAGGCCCTCGTTTTTTTTTCCATATGTACCTTGCACTCCGGTTTCCTGCACATCTGATATATAAGGATTCCTATTAGGCATATTATAAAATAGGCTGGTAACAGCATAAAGGTTGCTGTTAAACTTTTGTAACCTATTTTTGCTATCCACCATTTCGGAAATTGATATTTTTGTTATAAATACCGCACTGGTTCTTTTTTTTTCCTCCGTGGAAAGAAATTGTGCTTTAGCTTTTTGGTTATATATCACTTGCAATCGTTATATAGGTATTCGGCCCAAAAAAAGCTTATTATAATAGCCCGCATCGGGGTCCATATTTTTATGGTTTAATATATATAGCTGCGCTAATTATTAGTTTAGGTTCGGAATATTTTCAAATGGTGCCCCATAATAGGTAACCGATTGGTTATTTTTTAACCAATCCAGGGATTTCCTTTTATTATTTTGCGCCGGTTTTTTGCATATTAAACCGCTAATAGGTTTGGGCTGGTTCTAAAACCACCGGTTTATTTCCAAAAACCTGAATAAAATATACACCTTCCGTACTTTCTCTTTAATTATAAAGGGTTATTTTTTTATATTAATTAGTTATTAATCGAATTTTTGCTGGAATTTTTTAAAATTAACCATATATTATTCTCTGCTGGGTTTTTTATCGTTAAGGTCCGTCTCTGTAATTTTCCAGTACTTTATCAGGCCCAGTTTTTCTTCCTGGGCTTGCAACCAATACATCTGGCCTAAAAGCGGTTCCACTTTCGCATCTGTATCTAAGCTTTTTTTAAAATCGTTAACCAAGGTATTTAATATACCTTTGTATCGGGCTAATTTTTTAAATTTTTTGTTTTGTTCGGTAAATTTTCCCGTTATTAGTATATTATTATTACCGCACTGGGCCCCCTCAAATTCTTTCAAACTTTGGGTTATTTTACTATTACCCCGGGGTTAGCCTATTTGTTGTATTATAGCAAACTATTGCTTGGGATAATACCCTATAATATTTTTATCGGAACAATAGGTTATACAGTTTCCATTAAAACAGTAGGTTTAACTAAACAATGCTCCAGGGCACAGGCTTTTTTTTACCAACCGTCCGGTTATTTTTGGAAAATTTGGGATTATAGGCTGGTGGTTTTCTGGCGCACCTTTTTGGCAAAAAACAGCCGTTTATCGATTTTTCTGCGGGCAATTTTTTTTAATATATCTTTTTTTCCCATATTTAAAGCATTTCCCTTTTTTGGATCCTTAAACCTAACATGCTTTTATTCTTTGTACTGGTGTGTAACTCCTGCGCTAAAATTTATAAATCTAAAATGTGTACCATAAGCCGTAAATTGTTATTATTTTGCTTTTTTCTGGTTAATTTTATTATTTTGCACCACTAACTTGGTTTGCTAAACTTTTTTCTCGAGGCAATATTTATACAATTTATTACTAATACGGACGGCCATAATAATATAATCGACAAAATTTTCAGGTTATTCCTGTTTGGATAATTTGTTTTTTACATTATCCCTTAGCCTTTAATAAAGTTGGATTATTTTGGTATTTTTTGTTCAATCAAATTTGTTAACCAATCGTTGGAACTCGGAAATATAAATTAATACAGAGCTTTTTTACCAAAACTAAAGCAGCTCTCTTTCGGCCACCCATCTTTTATCGACCTGTCCGAAAACCTTGGCAATTTTTTTACCAAATTTCTCGAAATTAGCAAATATTAATTTGGTTTTTTCCTTGGATTTATTATGCCCTTTCAAATAATTAAACCAGATAGGTTTGAACCAATCCTTAACTTTGCTATCCAAACGCATAGCTGCATAAGCAATTTTCTGTTTTTCCCGCTGGAAATAGTCTCGATAAAACAGAAAATATCCCTTATATTTAATCAGGAACATTTTAATTTTGCTTTTTTTTTTTATCATATTTGTTGGGTAAGGGGAACTTGTAAAATTTAACAATAATATAAGGCTCGGCCTAAGCTTTTTTAAACCTCTCGACTTTTGCAATAAATATTTGCATGGCCGCCAAAAGATCGTTATACATTTTGCCGGTAATAATAACGCCCTCGGATTTTTTGCCTGCAGTTAACATGATTTGCTACTGCTCGTTACCTCCGGTAAATACTGAACAGGATCAGTCAAAATGTTACAAACAGTTCTCTGCTCCTAGGGTAAAATACACTAAAAAAGGCGCTAAGTAATAAGGTTTCCACAAGGTCGCTTGTGCTGGGAACTGGGATAATAATAAAGGTTTTGATTGCTTGCCCAAAGGGATGCCTTAAAACTAACTTAGATTGATTAATACTAAAGCCTCAGTCAAAAATTTATTTAACACAATAGGAACCCCTCGCTTTATATACCAGCAACCCCTCCCTATTATATCTGTGCTATATTTGCTATATTTGCCATGTTACATAGCAAACATATCACTGTGCTATATCTGCTATATCTGTTATATCATATAGCGAACATATCAAACATATCACCCGTGCTTAGGTAAGTGCCTGATCATGTAACTTCCTTCTCTTAGCTTGGCTTTGGTCATTCGGCCCCTGGCCTTCATGACTGCGGGGTAGAGGCGTCCCGCTGGGGGTTAGCCCCAGCCCTCCTGTCCCCTGCCAGCTGTGGTCGTAACATCCGTAAGGTAACATTTGCACGGCCACAAATATCCCCGCCAACCCCAAAATCTCGTTTATTTATATAATAGGCTAATGCTGCGCCNCCGTAAGGTAACATTTGCACGGCCACAAATATCCCCGCCAACCCCAAAATCTCGTTTATTTATATAATAGGCTAATGCTGCGCCTAATAATTGGTTACAAGCTACCCCTTTTTTGCAGAAATTATAGGCCTAACGGGGATAAATATGCCCAGCTATTTCTTATTTTTTATACCCTAGCAAAACCTGTCCAGCTAGGTGCTAGTTTTCCTTTGCTTATTTTATTTTCACCCGGCCGTACATTTTAAGGTAAAAAAGTAGCGGAATATATTTTTCAGAGGGGGAGGGCCAGGTGTGGTAAATAATATGCAACTGGAAAAAATTACCACGTTAAAAATGGCGCTTTTGCCACGTTATTGCACACCTATAAAGTGTGGGGGGTGAATAAAATAAATTTCTAAATGCACCCTACGTTACCGGTGCAGTTAGTTTTTAGGTTATTTTCGGCGATATTGCACGCCTCCCGCCTTGTTTTTTTTAAATTTGTACGCTATTACATTAATCTTTTGGCATTTCCCACCCCCTTTATCTTTGTACGACATTTTTTTTGGCAATTGGGTAGCATTTTGGCAGTGGGCAGAACTGGAATAATCCGATACCGGGGCCTATTATAGCCTTTTCTTCTGTAACTTGGCAGCTTGCCTCCTAAATTAGGGTTGGCAATTTGCCTTTTAAATTAACAGCTTGGTTCTAAAATACCTTGGATGGCCAAACCCTTTGCTTTTGTCCCTGTATTCAGATTTACGAACCTTAGCATTTATTGGTTGGCCAGGGAGGCCCAACGAGCCGGAAGGGCGGCGAGGTCGGTGGCAGGCTTTGTGGAGCGCCTGGAAAAGCCATTTGTAGCATTTGAAAAGCAAATTGTGCCATTTAGGAAAAAGTTTCTGGCGAAATTTGGTGCTGCTTAGCTTTAAGAGAATTATGAAAACTTTTATTTCCAAGGTGTAATTTCCAGCAGCTAAGTCAAAGCATCCCCTGTTCGGTACCCCAAAATTTACAGATTACCATTAAAAGTAACGCATTTAACTGCATGTTTAACGTACAAATTAATTAATTATAATATATAACCTGACGGATACCTGATCAAAATTTTCCGCTTTTTCCAATAATGTATTGCTTTTTTTTGTATTTTTACTATTTGTGGCTGCAATGCAACGGATATTTACGAAAGTCTGGTTGGGGTCAGCTGCAACCTTCCTTTTTTTGCAAGGCTTTAACGCTTCCAATTTTGCAAGCAATTTGATTTTTTGGTAAGCGCTAGCCAATTTAATATTGCGTATCTCGTAGCTTTTGCGAAGTTTTTGGAAGAAAAGCCGCGTTGTAGTTGTTGACGGAATCCGAGTGCTGAAGGTATGGATCTGCGAGGCCAACTCTCTAGTCCGTCTAGAAGTTTCCTATAGGACCTGCAACAATATTGGAAGGGCCTGGGTATGTTTTTGGCCCTTATCTTTTTTTATAAACTGCCGGATTTGTAATTCCGATTTGTTTTTATTGCTATTTTCCACCAAAAGTATTAGGGATCACCCTTACAAAAGAGACAGGGCTGCAATAGTAATAATAGATTAACGTCAGTGCCTCGGATACTATCACATATTCGCGCACGTGTCAGTACCGTCTGGCAGCCACCCTGGTGGCTTTTAAATATGCCCGTAACAGCGGCTGGGCAGTTCTACGTGGTTGCGTTGCGCCGATTTTAGGGGGCTAAATACAGGGAAAGTTTTAACCATAGGGCAACTGTAAAACCCTACTCCTGCCCTCCTTTTTTTCTTTCTCGGGGCCTTTATGTTCCCCTATTCCAGTCTCCCGACCTCAGCAATCGGAAGTTCCTCCTCGGTGTCTAAGTCCGCCGGGCTGTTCGCCCGGGTCCCTTGTCCCTTAACCTCTATTCCGTCTTTATTAACCTGCATCACTCGTTCGGCCCCTAGGCTTTTAATGGTTTTCTCGATCCTGATGCGGATTACGGCATTTTTGCCCCTCCTTCACCATTTGGCCTCCTCTGTTTCGTTGGCCGGAGGGGTTGCTCTTCTCCACCTGCCAGGCACCCTCCGTAGCTTGCAGCTATCGGTGTGCCCTATTTCCTTAACCTCCCCGCAGACGCAGTACCATTTTGGTATTGGTGCATGGTTGAACCTTGTGTGGTAGGACTCGAAATTCCCGTGGCCTGACCCTCCGCCAGTAGGGTGTATAAATTCCCTCTATCCTCGAGTTCTGGCCCATGCAGGCCTTTTTTCCAGGTATATTTGGGGTCCCACGCAACATGGGAGAAAAAGGCCGGCCTATTGGCCTTCCACCATGCTTTTGGGTTTGCCTGCGCCAGGCACGGGCCCGGGTTCCTTTTGGGGCGTGACCTTTTGGGCAATCGGCATCTCAGTCCGAACAGGTCTGCCGTGGCTAATGCGCCTGGGCCGACTGGGTCCAGGTTCGGGGCTGGTTCTGGTGGAAAACTGTTGTACAGCCTTGACAGTTTCGACGGCGTCTCCGCTAAGTGCCTAAGTTTGTATATGATTGGGTGTTCCGCCGGGAGTGTATGCAGCTTTTTAGCCGCCCTGGCTAGCTTCCTGCCCCACACCTCTTGGGGGGAGAACCCGGTTGCCCAGTACCGCAGGGCTTTAGCATGGTGCGGGCGAGCAGGGTGAGTTGCGCACGCGGCGCAGGCCGGCGGCGCCAACGCCGCGATTGGCGCGCCCCTGTAAGATTATAACCGAGGCCTTGAGCTTATTGAGGCTGTTGCACATGAATATAGCCCCGTGGCCCGCGTTGAAAAGCGGTAATCCTCGAGCTGTAGGACCGCCTGGACGGCGATATCGAAGGAGCTGGGAAACTGTAAAATTGTTTGCAGCACGCTGGAAATGCCCATTTGCAAAAACAAAAAGGGCCTGATGCATTCCCAGAACCAGTCTTGCAGTTTCAGGCTTCCGGCCTGGTCGTTGTAAGCAGCACGGAAGCTTCTTGGGGGCGGCTTTAAAGCGCGAGGTACTGCCGATAACGCTTCACAGGCGTATATGTTTGCCCCAGGCCGAAAAATTTAGGCGATAGGCCCGTTAATACGGTTTTTATAACGCGCAGGAAGGAGTTTTGGGAGGCCAAGGGGATCTGCGATATTCATGTGTCGCGTACCCGATTCGCTTCGAGCACCAGCAGTATCGGCAATAACCTTATTATTCCTGTTATTTTTTGGTTAGGCGCGAAGCGATAATATAACCGGTCGTGCTGCTATATACCAAAATATAATGGAACCTGAAACTGTCGATATTTTAGCCGGTGTAAAAACCCTGAGATTTTTTAAATCCGTCCTAGCTGCGAAACAAATTGATGCTATTGCTCTTTTTGCTATTCCCAGGTTCGTTTTCGTGACTATACATTTGCTCCTGTCGTTATTGCTCCTCGAAACACATGCCTGGCAGGCGGCGGAATAACTAGGGGTCCGTTTTCCCTGGCTGGTTGTAGCGGACTGCTCCTTACCGTGGCGTAAAGCGTTTATATAAAGGGTTTTACGGGCCCCAGGGCCCCTTTTTCAACCTTTTTCTCTTCTTTTCACTTTTTTTTACTCTCCTCCTTACTTTATCCTTATCAGCAAAGCCAGAACAATACAAATGCAGCCATAATATAAAACCTTATATATGCTTTTATAATAGCGACTTATTTTTTGGCTTTTGCAGCAGCAACCTTGAACATTTTGACCGGCTTTTTAATCTCGACGGGGTCGGGTTTGCAAAACCTTTATAGAAGCACAGGGAATTTTCGGAGGCAACGCTTATATCAGGCCACCATAATAAGTTTGGCCAACCTTCCATACCCATAATGGGTTTCGAGCTCCCAAGCATTTTCTGCCAAAATTTCGACCAAAAACTCTTTAACCACCCTTTATCGCAATCCAACGATCCCCCTGACAATAGCAAGCTTAATTATAACGATTATTTTGATCGGTCAACTATTCCCAATATCAAATCACCTAATCATAAGGATAGCCATATCACTCTTGAAAATCTTCTCATCAACTGGAACGGCACTGAAGCTGAAATGCCCCCGGGACAAGCTCCGCCTACCCCGGGACAAGCTCTGCCTACCCGGCGACAGAGTCCTCAAAGTCCCAGCATATCCCCTTTTCGAGCCATTTCGTCTCCCCGCGCAAGCCTGGACATCGGGCCTTTGCCAGAGGCAAAAGTCAGCAGCGGTCCGGATGGAGGGTTGGGAAGCAATCAGATTCCGCCTCAGAAGGTATCGCAACCTGTATACAGTCGTATTGCTTCGGCCGCTTCCAAAAAAACCCGTACCGGAAGGATTCGGAAAAAAGAACCACCTAGTACGGTTCTAGCCATTTTCAAAAGGAGGTATAAAAACCCGAATCGATTTGCCCGACTAAAAGCTGCAGGTAGCCGGGAAAAACCACTTATTATTAAGAACTTCTAATGCTTGCATTTTTGTATTTAATCGCGACGGAATAATTACAATAGCGATCGCGGTTTCCTTGGCGGTGGTTTCCGTCGCTATTCCAATCTCTTCCGGCCGATTTATGGGCAGGGCCTTTTATATAGTTGCTAAAGCAGTTTCATACAAGCAAAGGAACTTTAAACTAGCAATTAATACTCTGCATTTCTTAGGCTTGGAATTTCCATATCTATTAATGGTCAACGTATATCAGCTCCCCGTCGCCTACCTTCTGCCTCCCCGCCGCAACCCGCGCCTTCGGCCACACCAATCCGAATGAACCGACACCCTTTTAGAGCTATATCTATTAGGCTTTTTACAGGAGCCGGGGAGCCCTTTGCCCGGATCCACAAACAAGAAAACAAGCAGTTGTTATAATTAGTATGGAAAAAACGAAAACAGCGTTTAGTTTCGGGCCTGCCTTAAATAACGCCTTTTAATATTTGTTTACCACTTTTTGCTTAAATGCAAAGGTCGAATTTTAGCTTTGAAAGATGGGGCAATAAATGCCTCCATAACCTTTAAACCCTTTCGGTACCGGTTTTTAAAAGAGACTTCCCTTTTGGCTTTGGTTTTCAACCAAATCTGGCTTTTGCTACATCACACTCGGCGTTCTCAGCATCCGTAATTAAAATCGGTTATAAGCCATTCGTTTTTTCGGCTTTCCACATAATAGATAACGGGTTAACCAATTGTAAATGGCCGAAAAAATTAGGTAGGCCGCGTTTCGAGCGGTACAACAGCCGCAGACGCTGCTGGAGGCCACGGCGTACAAAAAGCACCAAGCTCTGGGAGTTTCCTTTGCCTTGATTATCGACCATCTTTCCTTTCCAAATAACCGACAAAAAGTCGTCTTATAACAGCGCCGGCTCCATAAAAGGCTTAGTTGGCTGCACTAGCGGAATAGCTCTCGAGGAAGTCACATCCAGCCTGGTCTCCACCCCAAAGTCGGTGGCCGACCTTGTCGAGGCCATCCGGCTCCTTCCTAAAACGGCCGAGCCGGCTCTGTACGTGGATCTCGAGGGCGTCAAACTCTCCCGCCACGGCACCGTCTCGCTCCTCGTCATCTACATGCACCCGCAGCAACAAATCCACCTCGTTGACATCCACACCCTGCAAGCGGCCGCTTTGGATACGCCGGCCACAGGCGACGCGGGCGTTACGTTCCGGTCGCTGCTCGAATCCGACTCGGTGGCCAAGGTATTTTTCGATGTGTGATGGAGGTGCGCGGTGACTGGCACCCAAGTGATTGTTGGTTATCAGGCTATTTTACTCGATCGTGGGCTAGGGCCGGTGCGTAGGCCTAAAGCTGTGGGGCACCAGCCATCACCCACGTGACTCCAGGCCACCTCTGACAATGTGCGCAACGATTCGGACGCGTTACACGCACATTTTGGCGTCCGGCTCGCCGGCGTCGAGAACCTGCAACTTATAGAAAACGCCGCCCGGCCGGCGGGGCGCCGCCGCTTTGTTAACGGGCTAAACCGTTGCATTAGCAACGACGCCGTCACCGCCACGTCGTCGGACAAGCGCCAGGCCTGGAAGGCAACCAAGGAGCGGGGGCTTGCGCTTTTCCACCCTAGTCGCGGGGGTTCGTACCGCGTGTTCGAGGAGCGACCGCTCGCGCCGGACGTGGAGCGGTACTGCGTTAACGACGTTCGGCTGCTGCCGCTGTTACGTGCCGTGTACCTGCCGCGCCTTAGCTCCATATGGCGCGCCAAGGTAGCGAGCGCGACGGCGGAGCGGGTTAGAGAGTCACAACTGCCGTCATACCAGCCCCAATCTGAGAATAAAAAGTTCGGGGAAAAGCCGGGTGCTGGTTGGTAATTAGTTAAATCAGTGCACCCCCTGTCCGGCCACCCCCCACTCCGGCCACCAATCCGCATCGGATCACCACCAAACCCGGTGCATTTAACAACAAATTTCTACCCCAATTCAACCAACCTCGATGCAACTGTATATAGATTCCTGATCAGAATCCGACGATCTTTCAGACGCTGTATCCATCACCTTCTTAACGTTACCCCTCGTTTCTGCAACGCGGCGGATATTCACAAAAGTCTCGTTAGGGTCCGTGGCCACCTTTCTTTTTTTGCGAGGCCGTTATGCCTCCAATTGGGCCTCCAGCTGCCTGATTTTTTGATGGGCTGTAGCCAAGTCGTATTTGTGCACGTTGTAGCCTTTTTGAAGCTTTCGGAAACAAAGCCGGGTTGTAGGGCTTATAAGGATCCGGGCCTTGATAGTGCTAATTTGGGTGGCCAATTTTCTCGATTGTTTGGAAGTTTCCCATAGGATTTGGGATATCCAAAATGGGGACCGTTGAACGTTGTTTGGCCCTGTTATCCTTTGCAGATTGTTGAATTCCGGCTTGCCGGCTATCTTGGCCCGAATTGTCAAGGATAAAGCGGCTTATAAGGGGTTTGGCTATATTCCGAGGCCATAACCCGGCCGCTCGCCACCCTGACTTAATTATATAAGGGGTAAGGGCTTTTGTTCGTGCGTAAGCATAACTTTTCAAAAACTGACATTTTCTCACCACTGTTAAGCAGGTAAATAAAGTTTGGGATCCTATTTTTTGGCGGTAAGCATGCTTAAAAGGGCCGAAAACGGATAAATCAAGGGGCTGCAGTACGTGAGAGGTATAAAGGGTAAATAAAAGAGATAAATGTTGTTTTGGAGGCAAAGATACATAAACTTTTTGGTTACGTGGGATCCGTGGCCATCCAGTACCAAAAAACGTGGTGTAAGGGTAGGGGGTTGGGTGCCCGGGAGGAAAACTTTTTGCAACCATTCGACTCCAGTTCTGTCAATAATCCACCTGCTATTTGTTGCAGTGAATTCCCAGCCTTTGAAAGGGCTTAAATTTTCTGGAAACCATTGCTCTTGTACGCTTTTCCCCTTAAATATAATGAGCGGAGAAAGGGCATGTTACAAACGGTTCTCTGCTCCTAGGGTAGGGTACGCTAGGAGAGGTGCTGAGCAGTAATATTTCTACAAGGTTGCTTATGCTGGGACTAGGATAATAACAAAGGTTTCGATTGCTTGCCCAAAGGGGTGCCCTGAAACTAATTTAGGTTAATTAATGCCAAAGCCTTAGTTAAAACTATCTAACACAGTAAAAAATCCTTATTTTATATACCCGTAACCCTTTTTTATTTTATTTGTACCAATTTTTGGATCTGTTGCTGTGTTACAAATCCATAAAATTTTGGATTTGTTACTTTGCTACAGATCCATAAATTTTTGGATTTATTGCTTTGTTACAGATCTATAAAACCTAATTAGGTAAGCGCCCAATTACGTAATTTTTTCGCATAACCTAACTTTAATTATTTAGCCCCTGACTTTTATAACTGCAGGATAAAAGTATCCTGCTAAAGGTTAGCCCCAGCCTTTTTATTTTTTGCCAGTTATAATTATAATATTAGGTTTCCCTTTTTAGGCCAAATTTTTTTGGCCATATTTATAGCCCCATTTTTTTATTAATAATAAATATTTTCCTTTTTTACCAACTTCCGTCCCTTTTTTTCTAACAAAATATTTAGTCAGGTGCAAAAATACCGTTTTGCTAAAAAAATCTTTTATTATAAAAAGTTTTTGGCCATCGTTCTTTTTTATTTTTTCAATATACCTTTTTATTTTTATTATAAATTTTTCGGTCGGTTTTTTTGTGCAGTTTTTTTTTAGGATTTTTCTCGGTGCATAAAATGCTTTTGTATTAACCGTTTTGGTTGCAATATTTTAGGCCCTTTTTTCGCCAAACTTCGAAATATTATAATTTAATATAATAAGCTGAAAATTAAACTTAAAAAAGCAAAAAAAAAGGTTTTTCGTTTGCAATAATAAAAATATATATGGTTAAAAAAAATAATATATGCGGTGCATTGTAAAATTAATAGCATAGAAAAACTGAAACGGGTTAAGCAAAAAAAAGCCGGATAAGCAGCCGTTTAGATTTTTACAGCACCTTTTGCCCCGTTGTTCCCCGATTTTCCTTTATTATTTTTGAGCTGGGCCGATTATGGGACCAATCCCGATTTTAATTTGCTGGTTTTATTTTAACCGGATAAATTATTCTGGTACGGACGTTCCGAGCCGAAATTCGAATTTTGGCACTGGTATTAATTTTTTACCAAAAATTTTCCGTTAGTACTTTTTAAAAGCTTTTGGCGTACCTTTTAGGTTTATTTTTTTTTAAATGCTTTTTTCGATTTTATACCCTATTTATTTAACCAAATAATGCTTAGTTTTGTTAATAATTTTTTTGTTCAAAATTTTTTCAATTTCGTACTTTTATTTTGGGTCGATTTTTATTAATTTATTGCTTTTAAACCTTGATAATGCTGGTTTAAGCAAATTAACGTAAAAAATCGGATAATTTTTTATAATTGGTGGTAATTAAAATTTGTAATTAATATTGGAAACCTTTCTCAGAATTTTAAACAGTCCCAATTTTTTATAATTTAACTTATTATTTAATCGTTTTATTTTAATATTATATTAAAAAAGATAAATATTATCCCTTTTTTTAAAGGTTGGTTTTTTGATCCTTTTTTTATTGGCCTGCATAAATATATATTATTGCAATTCCTTTAATTTTGCCTGGAAATTTTTGTGCAGTTTGGTAAATTTTTTCACCTATATTTCTGCTATTAAAGTATATGGTTCTGCCCTGGATTTTTTATACACCGTAAATATATACCCGTAATTTGTATAAAACTGCATAATTCTTGTACTTTTGTGCATTAAATTGTTATATACGAATTAAGCTATAAAAAATAATTATACCCAGTTATTTTATTTATAATTAACAAAATAATATAAATACTGTTTTATGGTTTGATTTGTTTGTTTTATTTGTTTATCTGTTTAAGGATAATAAATTATAAAAAAAGCATATTTTGCGCCTAAATTTGCCATAAACTGTTTTTAAAACTTGCTATTAAATAATTTGTTTCGGTTTAAAATTATGCATTCCGGTATTCTGTATTTCGCAATTATATTTCGGATAAAAATATAGGTTAGGTTTATAACTTTTGCATTTTTTTTAAATGGCAGGTATATGGCATATTTGGTAAATCGGTCGATTATTACCATAATATTATTATACTGGACGTTTATAAAGGGTTTTTTTGATTTGGATAACCCTATAACAAAATTCGCCGTGATTTTTTGCCATGCTTTGTTAGGTACTGGTAAAGGTTGCAATAATTTATAAGGTTTATACCTGCTGGTTTTATTTTTCGCATAATTTTTGTAATTTTTGATTGCGTTTTATATTTTGGCACAAATTTTTATAAACCCGTGGTGCTGCCGAAACCTTTTTTAGGTTTTAGCAACCCCCTGGTGCTTATTAGCCATTTGGCTATAAACCTGCTGGATTTTTTCTGGGGTTTAATTTTTCTGTTAGGTTATTTTGGCCAATGCCCGCTGTGCTGGGATCAGGGATCCATTTGGTTCTTTGGCCAAAACTGCGCGCATTTTTGGTGGCGTGTTTACCTAATAGTTTGATCAACGGCTTAATATATTTGTTTGGCCGTTTTTTAACCTTTTCCTAACCTCGATTCGGAGGTTATAATTTTAAAAAAACTGGCTTTATTAAATTTATCTTTTATTCAGTATTTGGCTAATAGTAAATTGTAACAGGTTTTTATAATTGGTATATATTATAATTTGGTGGTTAGCTTTGCACAAATATACCCTTTATTTTTTTAAAGTTTTAATAATAGCAAGAAGCTTTTTGTTATGGATCTGATAATTTAGTTTAGGTTTATTTAACTTTTGCAAAAAAAACGTACAAAAGTGCAATTTTTTTGATCGTTTTGCTGTTTTAGTTATTTTTCGATAGCAAAATTCGATATATTAATTTTAACTTTAAAAGGTTTTTCCGGGTTTGGTATTGCTAATACCGGTATTTGGATAATGGCTTTTTTTAGCAAATCGAAAACTGTTTATTTTTGTATCCCCCAATAAAATTGGGTATTATTTTTGGTAAAATGCGTAAATAATATAGCCTTTTTGTTAAAATTTTGGATAAATTTTCGGTAAAAATTTAAAAATCCCAGAAAATTTTGTATTTTTTTAACCGTGATAGGTACAGGCCAGTTTTTTATTGCTTGTACCTTTTTGGGTTTTATCCAAACTTTTCCTTATTTAATAACAAATCCGAGGAAAATTATTTTTAGGAAATGCCATGTGCATTTGTCCGGGTTGATCAAAAGTTTTGCATTTTGCAGCTTTTGTAATATTTTATATATATATTGCTTGTGCTTTTTTAGCATATCTGAAAAGATCAAAATATTATCCAGGTATGTAAGGGCAAAAATATCGAAATATTTTTGTAATACATAATTGATCATTTGCTGGAATATGGTTAATGCGTTGGTAAATCCGAAAGTTATTATTAATAATTCGAAAATCCCAAGTTTGGTTCGAAAAGCGGTTTTTTATTCGTTACCCTTTTTAATCCTTAACAGGCTATAAGCTTTGTATAAATCTAGGGTTATAAATTACCGATTTTTTCCGAGCTTATTTTTAAGCTTGTTAATTAGGGGTAAAAAATATCGATTTTTTATTATTTTCTGATTTAACGGACAGTAATCGATATATATCCGTTTTTTCCTGTTCTTTTTGGGAATAAATAAAATTTTATATCCCACAGGAAAATCGGAAGGTTTGGTAAACCTTTTTTTAATTTTTTCCTCCAGTTATTTTTGTAATAATTTTTTTTTGCCAAAGGTTTAATTGGTACAGCTTTTGGTACTTAAATTATGCTTCCGGTTTAAGTTTAATTTTATGGTTAAATGGTCCGTGTTTTGGTAATACCGTTTCCAAATTTTTCTGGAACAGTTTCCAATATTTGTGGTATTTTTCAGGGATATTTTTAAAAAATTTTTTGGTGATTTTTTGCTTATCAGGTTTGTTAGCATTTATATTTATTAATATTTTGGTTAGTATGGTTTGCTAAGGTTAATTGCCATATTTTACCGCTATTGCAGTTACCCTTTTTGGCGTTCGATCCTTATTATTCGGGGCCTGTGGCTGTTGGGTTTTTCTGCTGGTTAATGGTAATTTTTTCTATTAAATTTGTTTGATAATCCAATTTATTAAAGGATTGTATTTTTTGAATTATGGAAGGCCTAAAATCAGGTTTTCCTTTTTTATATTTATAATGTTCAGGGTTATTTTGCAGGTTTTTTCCAAAAGTTAAAATTTGAAATGATTAATTTTAATATCGATTTTTTTTTTATTAAATATAATTGGTTTTTATTCCACTATTATAAGGTTATATGGTTCTTTTTTTTGATGCATTGGAATATTGTACTTTTTTACTGCTTTTGGTGAAAAATAGTTTTTTTGGGCTCCATAATCGATCATAATTTTTATTTTTCGTTTTTTTCAGTATATTATTGTTTTAATATATTTATATTGGTTATTAATCGTTATTGCTAAGGTTTTTGCTGGTTATTGCCTTACCTGTGCCTTATTTTTGGGTAAGCTTTTTAATTTTTTGCTTAAAACGCCTGCTTCCGGGCCTCAATTGCTTTTATCGATCGGGCAAACCTATCCGTTCAGGCCTTTGCTTTTTTTTTCATATATACCTTGCATTTCGGTTTTCTGCATATCTGGTATATAAGGATTTTTGTTAAGCATATTATAGGGTATGCTGGTAATGGTTCGAAGGTTATTGCAAAACTTTTATAACCTATTCTTGCTATTTATTATTTCGGAAATTGGTATTTTTGTTATGGGTATCGTACTGGTCCCTTTTTTTTTTTTGCAGGAAAAAATCGTATTTTAGTTTTTTAGCCATGTATTACCAGCAATTATTATATAAGCATTTGGTTTAAAAAAGCTTATTATAATAGCCCGCATTAGGGTTTATATTTTTGTAATTTAACGCATATAGCTGTGCTAGCCGTTGGTTCAGGTTTGGAATATCCTCAAATAGTGCCCCGTAATAAATAATTAATTGGTTATCCTTTAACTAATCCAGGGGTTTTTTTTTATTATTTTGCGCCGGTTTTTTGCGCATTAAATTACTAATAGGTTTGGGCTGATCCCAAAACCATTAATTTATTTCCAAAAACCTGAATAAGGTATATATTTTCCGTATTTCCTTTTTGGTTATAGGGGGTTATTTTTCTATATCGATTAGTTGCTGATCAAGTTTTTGCTGAAATTTTTTAAAATTAATAATATATTATTATTATTATTCACCAAATCCTTTATTATTAAGGCCCGCTTTTATAATTCCCCTAAATTTTATTAAGTTTAATCTTTTTTTTTAAACTTATATTAAATATGTTTGGCCTAAAAATTGTTCCATTTTTTTATTTGCGCTTAAATTTTCCTCGGAATTATTAATTGAGGTGTTCGATACATTTTTGTATTGGGCTAATTTTTTAAATTTTTTCGAGATATGCGTTGCTGTGCTATCCTTTTTTTTGGATATTATGAAATTAATGGTTACCCCAACCTTTCCTTTATTATTAATCCGGAGTTGGTCGACCCGTTATATTATAGCAATTTATCATTTTGGGTAATACCCTATAATATTTTTATTAAAATAATAAACCATATAATTTTTGTTAAAATAATAAATTTAATTAAATAATGCTTTAAAATATAGGTTTTTTCTTTTGTTTATTATATTACCCTGGGTGAGGCCAGAATTATAGGTTCGTATTTTTTTGGCGCGCCTTTTTGGTAAAGGATAGCCATTTGTCGGTTTTTTTGCGGACAGTTTTTTTTAATATGTTTTTTTTTTATATTTGAAATATTTCCCATTTTTTAGGTTTTTAAATCTGATATATTTTTATTTTTTTTGCTGGTGTATAATTTTAGCGCTAAAATTTATAGGTTCAAAATATATACCGTAAACCGTGGATTATTATTATTTTGCCTTTTTTTTGTTGGTTTTATTATTTTGCGCTATTGGTTTGGTTTGCTAAATTTTTTTCTCGAAGCAATATTTGTATAATTTATTACTAATATAAACAGTTATAATAATATAATTAATGAAATTTTCAGGTTATTCCTGTTTAAATAGCTTATTTTTTATATTATTTTTTAGCTTTTAATAAAATTAAATTATTTTGGTATTTTTTGTCCAATTAAATTTATTAATCAGTTGTTGGAATTTAAAGATATAGATTAATACGGGGCCTTTTTGCCAAAGCTAAAGCAATTTTTTTTTAATTACCCGTTTTTTATCGATTTGTTCGAAAATTTTGGCAACCTTTTTTCCGAATTTTTCGAAATTGGCAAATATCAGTTTGGTTTTTTTTTTGGATTTATTATGCCCTTTTAGGTAATTAAATTAAAAGGGTTTAATTAATTTTTAACCTTATTATCCAGGTGCATAGCTATATAAGCAATTTTTTGCTTTTCCCGTTAAAAATAATCTTGATAAAACAAAAAATACCCCTTATACTCGGTCAGGAACATTTTAATTTTGCCTTTTTTTTTATTATATTTATTAGGCAAGGGGAATTTGTAAAATTTAACAGTAATATAAGGTTTGGTTTAAGCTTTTTTAAATTTTTTAATTTTTATAATAAATATTTGCATAACCGCCGAAAAATTATTATATAATTTGCTAGCGATGGTAATATTTTCGGATTTTTTGCCTGCGGTTAATATAATTGTTATTGCTCGTTATTTTCGGTAAATATTAAACAGGATCAATTAAAATGTTATAAATGGTTTTTTGCTTTTAGGGTAAAATATATTAGGAAAGGTGCTAAGCAGTAATATTTTTATAAGGTTGCTTATATTAGGATTAGGATAATAATAAAAGTTTCGATTGTTTGCCCAAAAAAGTGCCCTGGAGCTAATTTAAATTAATTAATACCAAGGCCTTAATTAAAATTATTTAATATAATAAAAAACCCTTGCCTTATATATTTATGATCCTTTTTTATTTTGTTTGTACCGATTTTTGGATTTGTTGTTTTGTTACAAATTCATAAAGTTTTGGATTTGTTGTTTTGTTACAGATCTATAGATTTTTGGATCTGTTGCTTTGTTACAGATCTATAAAGCCTGATTAGGTAAGCGCCCAATTACGTAATTTTTTTGCGTAGCCTGGCCTTAGTTATTCGGCCCCTGGCCTTTATGACTGCGGGGTAAAGGCGTTCTGCTGGGGGTTAGCCCCAGCCCTTCTGTCCCCTGCCAGCTGTGGTCGTAACAGGGCAACCCCCGTAGCCGAAACGCATTCGATAAAAAAGGTCCAGGTGCAAGATCCAGGCTCTTTCCGTTATAAAGGCCGGGCCTTTGCAAGGCCTAGAACAAGCCCGTTGCCCGTCTTGCCCTTTTGCAGGCCCCCCTCGTCAGCGTTGTACGTATTTTCCGGCTTGATCCCGGCCACCTCCGGTATCTGCAAACGCTCCCACCATTGCTTTATTGTTACAGTTGTAGCCCCTTTAATGCGTGCAGCCTCTATGCGCCGGCCCCTTCCGGTACGGATCTCCGGATATCGGCCCAAAAAGCCACGAATCCAGTGCTTCCCGAGGGGCTGGGAGGCACCCCCTTGCCGGAGGATCTCTTGCGCAAAAAACCGGACTTTTGCATGCGTTGGCGGGAGCCCTAAGGAGGCCTATAGCAAAATCCAGTCAGCTAAGCGCTTCTCCTGCTCCGGGGCTATCCTCTGATAGGGCTCTTGTGATTGCCCGATAGGTAGGGCGCCTTTTAAACGGTCTTGCAGGGTCGACTTAGGTATCCCATAGGTCCGGGCAGCCTTCCGGATTCCGACCCTCGCGTGCACCGCGGCGACGGCTCGTTCGATATCTTCTTCCGTATACTGTTTTTCTGGCATTTCAGCATTCGAATGCAGCAAAAAGTAAGGAAAACGGATCAAAATTGATGGAATCCCGTAGAATTGAAGTACGCGCGATGATCGTGGCTGTGGGGCTACAGAGTGGCCGGACTGGGGAGTGGCCGGACAGGGGGTGCACTGACTTACCCTGGCTAGTAGCCTTTTAGGCCCGATTTTGGGTGTTCCGTGAAAACATTTAAATAAAGGGGAACCTAGTAATTGTTGGAAAGCACGCGTTGGAAAGCAGGACTGACGAATTCTGCGGTTAAACAGTGGTAATAATAGAATTTAGGGCTAGTCAAGCGTACTAGGAGGCCCTAAGGGGTCCGGTGGCGGCAGGTCGTTCTCGAACGCGAACGCACGCTGCTGCTGGTACTGCTTGGCTCTTTCCTCCTTCACGGCGGGGGCCCGTTCTTTGATGTAGTTGGGGTACGTCGGCACGCAGCAAAGCGCCAGTGCGGCCGTTTTGGACTTTTGGCTCCTCCAAATATCATCGAAGGTGCCTAGAAGCTTATGGTTTTTTTCGTGCCCATTTAAAGGCCACTACATCCTACATATTCCCGCAGCCATTATTTTTATAGCCTTTCCGTCCCGTTGCACGATTCGTTACGTCCCTGTCAGTATCAATCAGGGAGGGGCGACATTAAGTCAGTGCACCCCCTGTCGGCCACCCCCCCCAACGGCCACCTCAAACGGGCCCACTGCCTCAGATCTGGCCACATCTTCAACTCGCCACAAATCTCGCAATTCTGATCCGTTTTCTATACTTTTTACTGCAATCCAATACCTATATACCAGAGAAACAATACACCGAAGAAGACGTCGAACGGGCCGTCGAGGCCGTGCAGGCCAAGGTCCCTATCTCAAGGGCCGCCCAACTTTATGGCATACCAAGGACCATTTTACGCCGGCGTTTAACAGGGTCCGTACCTGTCCGATAATTTTAAAAATAAAATTAATGGATACCTCCGGAGCAGGAGAAGCGCTTAGCAGATTGGGTGCTTTTTTAGGCCTTTCTGGGGCTCCCACCGATATATGCAGAGGTCCGGTTTTTTGCGCAAAAAATCCTATGTTAACGGGGAAACCTCCAGCTTTTAGGGAAGCACTGGATATGCGGTTTTTTAGGTCGATATCCGGAGATTTTTACCGGAAGAATGTGGTGCATAAAATTTGTATACGTTAAAAATGCTATTATTATTATAATAAAAAAGTGGTGGGCATGCCTGCAGGTTTCGGGGGTGGCCCAAATAAAGCCGGAAAATATATATAATACTAATAAAAAGGGCCTGCAAAAGGGCAAGACGGGTAACGGGCTTGTTTTAGGCCTTATAAAGGCCTGGCCTTTGCAAAAAAAAAAGCCCGGAACCCGCATTTGAACCTTTTTTATCAAATGTATCTCGGCCACAGGGGTTACCCTTTTTCTGCTTATTATATTTAAAAGGAAAAATGTGCAAAAATAATGGTTTTTAAAGGATTTAGGCCCTTTTAAAAGCTGGGAATTTATTATAACAGATAACGGGTAAATTATTAATAATACTGAAATTAAATGGTTACAAAAAATTTTCCTCCCGGATATTTAACCCCCTATTTTTGCACCATATCTTTTGATACTGAATAATTATAAATCTTATATAACCAAAAAATTTATATTTTTTTATTTGTAAAATAATATTTATTTATTATATTTGCCTATTTATACCTTTTATATTTTATAACCTTTGGATTTATCCATTTTCAGCCCTTTCAAATATGCTTACTGCTAAAAATTAAAATTCCAAACTTTATTTACCCGTTTTATAATAATAAAAAAGTGTTAATTTTTAATAACCTATGCTTATGCACGCACCAAAATTTTTACCCCTTATATAATTGCGTTAGGGTGGCGGGTAACGGACTTTTGGCTATACAATCCGCTTAAACCGCTTATAAACCGGCTTTTGCTTAAAAATTCCAACCGAAACGGCCGGCGATCCGCAATTTAACAATTTGCTAAAAATAATAAGGCCAAAAAACATTTAAAAATCCTTTTCCGGCTGTCCCAAATTAGCTGGAAAATTTCCAAACGAAACCGAGACCTAGCCACCCAAATCAGTATTTTCCAGGGCCGGACCCCGCAAAATCCCACAGCCCGGCTTTTTCTCCGGAAAGTGCAAAAAGGATATGAAATACGCAAATTTGAATTGGTTACGGCCCAGCAAAAAATTAGGCAGTTAAAGGCCGAATTAGAGGCGTAACACCTTTGCAAAAAAAAAAGGGTTGTGCCAGACCCAAACCAGGCTTTTATGGATATACGCCAAATTGCACAGGCAAGGGGTGAGGCTATAAAAGTGGATAAAAGTGCATCTGAAAGCGCGGAAAATTTTGATCAGGAATTAGTACACTTTTGCATCGTGGTTGGTTAAATAAAGGTAGATATTTGCAGTTGAATATACCGGGGTTAGTGGTGCAATGGGCCTTGGCCAGGTGGCTGTTATGGGGGGTGGCCGATTTGGGGTGCATTAATTTAAAGTAAAAGCGGTGAAAAAAAGGCAGTGGGGCAAAGGCGGTAAAGCATATATAATAAAATAAAAGCGGTCAAATAAAATAATGGGGTAATTGTGGTAAAAAAATAATAAAGCAAAGGCGGTAAAGCAAGGTGGTAAAGCAAAGATAATAAAATAAAGGCGGTAAAATAAAAACTGTGGAGTAAAAACGGTGAAATAAAAGCAGCGAAATAAAGGCGGTAAAGAAAAGAACGTATTGGTAAGCCTGGTAATCGGCCCATAACCTATTGGCTATTAAGGCCCTGTACCGGCCCCAAAAGTTGTGCCCATCTCCCGCCCTCGCCTCATAGCCTCCTTTTTAACTTAAGCCCTTTCGGAGGGCATTTTCTTTACTAATCCTGGTCCGTTCGGGGCCGGAATTGGATACTAAAATTGCCCTAAATTTTTTTTTCATAATGAAATTATCAGGCCCGTAACGGCTAATACCATATCGACTTGTAAGCGGAGATGGAAGCCAGAAAGGGTGCTTTTCGTAACGATCTGGGCGAAAACCAAACCCATACCGTCAGGACCCACGCGGTTAATAATCGTCAAAATGCATCAGGCGTACGCCGAGCACCAGAATCCCCTTCCTTTTTCTCCTTAAAATAGGATTTTCGTTTGTAGCACTAATCAATAATATACCCTTTTGGTCCCGTCTATAACCCTGGCCGAAACAATACTTTCTTATAACTCCACCAAAACAGGTTTTCCAATTACAAAAATACACTTGTTCGAACCGCCTCAATTACGCCCACAAGTTCAGCTGCTCGTTTTGCACCAGATTTATTATCGTTTCCCTATTTTCCAGGTTATTTAACCACCAGTGAGCTATTCTTTCCTCCTGTTTAAAGGTCCGGATTAATTACCGCTTAATCCGGCCTGATAAGACGTCCTACGGGTATTTTAGCAATTCTTTTATAGCTTATATCCAAGGCCCGTGCCTTAACCAACGCTTATAAGGCGCCCGACCGGCCAGGGAGGACCTTGCATTAAAGGGGTTAAATCCCAGTTAGGCTCTGATCCGGCTCGAGCCAGCATTTGTGCAACCTCCGAAAGGCGATCTCCGACGTGCAATTGGGCCTCCGCTACCGTAAGGTGCCCGGCCTTACCAGAGGGCCGTTTTCCGCGGCCTTCCCTGGCCTGCCAGACGCTTTGTAAGCGTTAGGCGGCTGTGGCGATCCGCTCCCCTATCGCCCAATTGCCGGCAAAGGCGGCCTTGTGGAGGTCCGGGCGGAAAAAAGGCCTTCTACGCATCCAACGGAAGGCAGGCCGGATCGAGAGGAACACTGTTACAAACGGTTCTCTGCTCCTAGGGTAGGGTACGCTAGGAGAGGTGCTGAGCAGTAATGTTTCCACAAGGTCGCTTATGCTGGGACTAGGGTAGTAACAGAGGTCTCGATTGCTTGCCCAAGGGGGTGCCCTGGAGCTAACTGTTACAAACGGTTCTCTGCTCCTAGGGTAGGGTACGCTAGGAAACGTGCTGAGCAGTAATATTTCCACAAGATTGCTTGTGCTAGGATTAGGATAATAACAAAGGTTTCGATTATTTGCCCAAAGGGGTGCCCTGGAGCTAATTTAGATTAACTAATACCAAAGCCTTAGTTAAAATTATCTAATATAATAAAAAATCCTTACCTTATATACCCGTAACCCTTTTTTATTTTGTTTGTACCAATTTTTGGATTTATTACTTTGTTATAAATCCATAAAATTTTGGATCTATTATTTTATTACAAATTTACAAATTTTTGAATTTATTATTTTATTACAGATCCATAAAACCTGATTAAATAAACGCCCAATTATATAATTTTTTTGCATAACCTGGCTTTAATTATTTGGCCCCTGGCTTTTATAACTGCAAAATAAAAACGTTCTGCTAAGGGTTAGCCCTAGCCCTTTTATCCCTTGCCAATTATAATTATAATATCAGGTTTTCTTTTTTAAGCCAAAATTTTTTGGCCATATTTATAGCCCTATTTTTCTGTTAATAATAAATATTTTTTTTTTTCACCAATTTCTGTTTCTTTTTTTTTAACAAAATATTTGGTCGGGTACAAAAATATTATTTTGTTAAAAAAATCTTTTACCGCAAAAAGCTTTTGGCCATTATTTTTTTTTATTTTTTTAATATGCTTTTTTATTTTTATTATAAATTTTTCGGTTGGTTTTTCTGTACAGCTTCCTTTTAGGATTTTTTTTAATACGTAAAATGCTTTTGCATTAATCGTTTTGATTATAACGTTTTAGGCCCTTTTTTTACCAAACTTTAGAATATTATAATTTAGTATAATAAATTAAAAGCTAAATTTAAAAAAATCAAAAAAAAATCCTTTATTTGTAATAATAAAAACGTATATGGTTAGAAAAAATAATGCATATAGTATATCGTGAAATTAATAATATAAAAAAGCTGGAACAGGTTAAATAAAAAAAGGCCGGACAGGCAGCTGCCCAGGCTTTTGCAGCATTTTTTGCCCTATTATTCCCCGATTTTCCTCCGTTATTTCCGAGTTAGGCCAATTATAAAACCAATCCCAATTTTAATTTGCTAACCCTGCTTTAACCGGGTAAATTATTTTGGTACGGGCGTTCCGAACCGAAATTTAAATTTTGGCACTAATATTAATTTTTTACCAAAAACTTTTTATTAGTATTTTTCAAAAGCTTTTGGCGCACCTTTTAAATTTATTTCTTTTTTTCAAAATTTTTTTTTTATTTTGTACCCTGCTTATTTAACCAAATAATATTTGGTTCCGTTAATAATTTTTTTGTCCAAGATTTTTTTAATTTTATACTTTTATTTTGGGTCGATTTTTACTAATTTGTTATTTTTAAACCCTAATAATGCTGGTTTAAGCAAATTAATATAAAAAATCGGATAATTTTTTATGATTGGTAATAATTAAAATTCGTAATTAATATCAAAAACCTTTTTTAAAATTTTAAACAATCCCAACTTTTTATGGATTAGCTTATTATTTAATTATTTTATTTTAATATTGCGTTAAAAAAGATAAACGTTATTCCTTTTTTTAAAGGTTGGTTTTTCGATCCTTTTTTTATTGGCCTGTATAAATATATATTGTTGCAATTTTTTTAGCTTTATTTGGAGGTTTTTGTGCAGTTTGGTAAATTTTTTCACCTGTATTTCTGCTATTAAGGCATATGGTTTTGCCCTGGGTTTTTTATATACCGTAAATATATACCTGTAATTTGTATAAAACGGTATAATTCCTATACTTTTGTGCATTAAACTGTTATATACAAATTAAGCTATAAAAAATAATTATACCCAGTTATTTTGTTTATAATTAATAAAATAATATAAATATTATTTTATGGTTTGGTTTGTTTGTTCCATTTATTTATCCATTTAAGGATAATAAATTATAAAAAAGGCATATTTCGCACTTAAGCTTATTATAAACTATTTTCAAAATTTGTTATTAAATAATTTGTTTTGGT
Source organism: Magnaporthiopsis rhizophila (assembly GCA_003049465.1). Taxonomy (NCBI): domain Eukaryota; kingdom Fungi; phylum Ascomycota; class Sordariomycetes; order Magnaporthales; family Magnaporthaceae; genus Magnaporthiopsis; species Magnaporthiopsis rhizophila. Next base: position 92,716 of record PYSS01000111.1, read on the forward strand.
TTAAAATTATACATTTTAGTATTTCGTGTTCCGCAATCATATTCCGGATAAAAATATAAGCTAGGTTTATAACCTTCGCGTTTTTTTTGAACAGCAAATATATAATATATTTGGTAAATTGGTCGATTATTATTATAATACTATTATACTGAACATTTGTAAAGGATTTTTTTAATTTGGGTAATTTTGTAACAAAATCTGCTGTAACTTTTTGCTATATTTTGCTAGGTGCTGGCAAAGGTTACAGCAATTTATAAGGTTTATACCTGTTAGCTTTATTCTTTGCACAATTCTCGCAATTTTTGATTATATTTTGTATTTTGGCATAAATTTTTATAAACCCGTAATATTACCAAAACCTTTTTCAGGTTTTAGCAACCCCCTGATATTTATTAACCATTTGGCTATAAACCTGCTGGATTTTTTTTGGGATCCAATTTTCCTATCGGGTTATTTTGGCCAATGCCTGCTATGCCGAAACCAGGGATTTATTTAATCCTTTGGCCAAAACTGCATATATTTTTAGTGGTATATTTATTTAATAATTTGGTTAACAATTTAAAACATCCGTTTGGCTGTTTTTTGATCCTTTTTTAACCTTAATTTGGAAATTATAATTTTAAAAAAACTGGCTTTATCGGATTTATTTTTTATTTAATGCTTGGCTAATAATAAATTATAATAGGTTTTTATAATTAATATATACCATAATTTGGTGGTTAGTTTTGCACAAATATACCTTTTATTTTTCCAAAGCTTTAATAATAGCAAAAAGCTTTTTATTATAAATTTGATAGTTTAGCTTAGGTTTATTTAATTTTTGCGAAAAAAATGCGCAAAAGTGCAACCTTTTTTGGTCATTTTGCTGTTCTAGCTATCCTTTAATAGCAAAATTCAATATATTAATTTCGATTTTAAAAGGTTTTTCTGGGTTTGGTATTACCAGTACCGGTATTTGGATAATAATTTTTTTTAATAATTTAAAAATTGTTTATTTTTGTATTTTTTAATAAAACTGGGTATCCGTTTTGGTAAAATCCGTAAATAATATAACTTTTTTGCTAAAATTTCGGATAAATCTTTAATAAAAGTTTAAAAATTTTAAAAAACCTCGTATTTTTTTAACTGTGGTAAATACAGGCCAGTTTTTTATTGCCTGTACTTTTTTGGGTTCCATCCGAACTTTTTTTTGCCTAATAATAAACCCAAAAAAAATTATTTTTAGAAAGTGCCATATATATTTATCCGGGTTAACCAAAAGCTTTATATTTTGCAGCTTTTATAATATTTTATATATGTATTATTTGTATTTTTCCAGCATTTTTGAAAAAATTAGGATATTATCCAGGTATGCAAAGGCGAAAATGTTAAAATATTTTTGTAATACGTGGTTAATTATTTGCTGGAATATGGCTGGTGCATTGGTAAGCCCGAAAATTATTACCAGTAATTCGAAAATTTCAAATTTGATTTAAAAAGCAGTTTTTTATTTATCCCCTTTTTTAATTTTTAGCAGGCCATAAGTTTTATATAAATTTAGGGTTATAAACCACCGGCTTTTTCCGAGTTTATCCCTAAATTTATCAATTAGGGGTAAAAAATACCGATTTTTTATTGTTTTTTGATTTAACGGATAATAATTAATATATATCCGTTTTTTTCTGTTCTTTTTGGGGATAAACAAAATTTTATATCCCATAGGGAAATCGGAAGGTTTGGTAAGTCCCTTTCTGATTTTTTCCTCGAGCTATTCTTATAGCAACCTTTTTTATCAAGGATTTAATCGGTACAATTTCTGATATTTAAGCTATACTTCCGGTTTAAGCTTAATTTTGTGGTTAAATGGTTTATATTTTAATAATACCATTTTCAAATTTTTTTGGAACAGTTTCCAATATTTATGGTATTTTTTAGGAACGTTTCTAAATTTTTTTTGGTGATTTTTTGTTTGTTAGGTTCGTTTGCATCCGTATTTATTAATATTTCGGTTGGTGCGGTTTGCCAGGGTTAATTGCCAAATTTTGCTACTATTACAACTGCCTTTTCTGGCATTCGTTTTTTATTATCCGGGATTTGTGGCTATTGGGTTTTTTTATTGGTTAATGGCAATTTTTTTCATTAGATTTGTTCGGTAATCCAATTTATTAAAGGGTTATATTTTTTGAGTTATAAAAAGCCTAAAATCAGGTTTTTCTTTTTTATATTTATAATATTCAGGGTTATTTTGCAGGTTTTTTCCAGGAGTTAAAATTTGAATTAATCAGTTTTAGTATCGATTTTTTTTCGTTAAACGTGATTGGTTTTTATTTCACTATTATAAGGTTATATGGTTTTTTTTTTGATATATCAGAATACTGTACCTTTTTACCGTTTTTGGCAAAAAATAATTTTTTTAGGTTTTATAATCGATTATAATTTTTATTTTTTGCTTTTTCCAGTATATTATTATCCTGATATGCTTATATTGGTTAATAATTGTTATTATTAGAAATTTTGCTGGTTATTGCCCTATTTGTGCCCTATTTTTGGGTAAATTTTTTAGTTTTTTGCTTAGGGCGCCTATTTTCGGGCCTTAATTGCTCCTATTAATCGGGCAAACCCGTTTATCCAGGCTTTTATTTTTTTTATATATATATTTTGCATTTTAGTTTTTTGTATATTTGGTATATAAGGATTTTTATTAAGCATATTATAAAATATATTAATAATAATTCGAAAATTGCTGCAAAACTTTTGTAATCCATTTTTGTTATTTACCATTTCGGAAGCTAATATTCCTATTATAAGTATTATACTGATCCTTTTCCTTTTTTTTGTGGGAAAAAATTGTGCTTTAGTTTTTTAACCATATACCACCGGTAATTATTATATAGGCATTTGGCCCAAAAAAGTTTATCGTAATAGCCCGTATTAGGGTCCATATTTTTGTGGTTTAGCGCATATAACTGTGCTAACCGTTAATTTAGGTTCGGAATATCCTCAAATAGTGCCCCGTAATAAATAACCGATTGGTTATCCTTTAATTAATCCAGGGATTTTTTTTTATTATCCTGCGCCGGTTTTTTGCATATCAAACCGCCGATAGGTTTTGGTTAATCCTAAAATTATCAGTTTATTTTCAAAAACCTGAGTAAAATGTACGCTTTTTGTATTTTTTTTTTGGTTATAAAGGATTATTTCCTTATATCGATTAGTTACTGATCAAATTTTTGCTGAAATTTTTTAAAATTAATAATATATTATTATTATTATTTACCAAATCCCTTATTATTAGGGCCTATTTCCGTGGTTTTTTTAAATTTTATTAGGTTTAGTTTTTTTTTCTAAATTTATATTAAATATATTTGGCCCAAAAACTGTTTTATTTTTTCGTTTGTGCCTAAATTTTCCTCGAAATTATTAACCGAAATATTCGATACGCCTTTGCACTGGGCTAGCTTTTTAAATTCCTTTAAAACGTGCGCTGCTGTGCTATTTTTTTTTTCGGATATTATAAAATTAATAGTTGCCCTAACCTTTTTTTTATTATCGATCCGGGATTAATCAATCCGTTATATTATAGCAATTTATCATTTTGGATAATACCCTGTGATATTTTTATCGAAATAATGGATTATGCAATTTTCGTTAAAGCAATAAATCCAATTAAAAAATACTCCGGAACACAGGCTTCCTTTTTTTATTTATTATATTACCCTGGGTAAAGCCGGAATTATGGGTTCGTATTTTTTTGGCGCGCTTTTTCGGCGAAAAACAGCCGTTTATCGGTTTTTTTACGGACAGTTTTTTTTAATATATTTTTTTTTCCCATATTTAAAATATTTCCCGTTTTTTGGATTTTTAAAGCTAATATATTTTTGTTTTTTTTGCTGGTGTATAATTCCAGCACTAAAATTTATAAATCCAGGGTGTATATTATAAACTATAAATTATTATTATTTTGCCTTTTTCTGGTTAGCTTTATTATTTTGCGCTATTGGCTTGGTTTGTTAAACTTTTTTCTCGAGGCAACATTTGTATAATTTATCACTAATATAAACAGCCGTAATAATATAATTAACAAAATTTTCAGGTTATTTTTATTTGAACAGCTCGTTTTTTATATTATCCTTTAACCCTTAATAAAATTGGGTTATTTTGATATTCTCCGTCCAATTAAGCTTATTAACCAATTATTAAAACTTGGAAATATAAATTAATACAGGGCCTTTTTGCCGAAGTTAAAGCAATTTTTTTTCGGCCACCCATCTTTTATTAACTTGTCCGAAAATTTTAGCAACCTTTTTTCCGAACTTTTCGAAATTGGCAAATACCAGCTTGGTTTTTTTTTTTAAACTTATCGTGCCCCTTTAAATAATCAAACCAAATGGGTTCGAACCAATCCTTAACCTTACCATCCAAATATATAGCTATATAAATAACTTTTTACTTTTCCCATTAAAAATGGTTTTAATAAAACAAAAAATATCCTTTGCATTTGGTTAGGAACGTTTTGATCTTGCCTTTTTTCCTATTGTATTTATCAGGCAAAAAAAATTTATAAAATTTAACAATAATATAGGGCTCGGTTTGAGCTTTTTTAAATTTTTCGATTTTTGTGATAAATATTTGCATGGCTGCCGAAAGATTATTGTACAATTTGCCAGCAATAATAATATTTTTGGATTTTTTGCCTGCGGTTAATATAATTGCTATTGCTTATTACTTTTGGTAAATACTGAATAGGATCAGTTAAAATGTTACAAATAATTCTTTGCTTTTAGGGTAAAATACGTTAAAAAAGGTGCTAAACAGTAATATTTTCACAAAATCATTTGTACTGGAACTAAGATAATAACAAAAGTTTCGATTATTTGCCCAAAAGGGTGCCCTGGAGCTAATTTAGGTTAACTAATACCGAGGCCTTAATTAAAGCTATTTAATATAATAAAAAATCCTTATTTTATATACCCGTAACCCTTCCTTATTTTGTCTGTACCGATTTTTGGATCTGTTATTTTGTTACAGATCTATAAAGTTTTGGATTTGTTACTCTGCTATAAATCTATAAATTTTTAAATTTATTGCTTTATTACAGATCCATAAAACCTAATTAGGTAAACGCCCAATCATATAATTTTTTCGCATAGCCTGGTCTTAATCACTCGGCCCCTGGCCTTTATAACTGCGGGGTAAAGGCATCCTGCTGGGGGTTAGCCCCAGCCCTTCTATCCCCTGCCAGCTATGGTTATAACACTAACTTAAATTGACTGATGCCGAGGCCTTAGTCAAAATTATCTAATATAATAGGAAATCCTTGCCTTATATACCTGTGACCCTTCCTTATTTTGTCTGTACCGATTTTTGGATCTGTTATTTTGTTACAAATCCATAAAGTTTTGGATCTGTTGCTTTGTTACAAATCTACAAATCCTTAGATTTATTACTTTATTACAGATCCATAAAACCTGATTAGATAAACGCCCAATTATATAATTTTTTCGCATAACCTGGCCTTAATTACTCGGCCCCTGGCCTTTATAACTGCGGGGTAAAAGCATCCTGCTGGGGGTTAGCCCCAGCCCTTTTATTTTTTGCCAATTATGGTTATAATATTAGGTTTCCCTTTTTAGGCCAAATCCTTTTGGCCACACCTATAGCCCTATCCTTCTGTTAATAATAAATATTTTCCTTTTTTACCAATTCCCGTCCCTTTTTTCCTAACAAAATGTTTGGTTAGGTGCAAAAATACTATCCTGCCAAAAAAACCCTTTACTGCAAAAAACTTTTGGCCACCGTTCTTTTTTATTTTTTTGATATGCCTTTTTATTTTTATTATAAATTTTTTGGTCGGTTTTCCTGCGCGGTTTTTTTTCAGAATTTTTTTTGGTGCATAAAATGCCTTTGTATTAACCGTTTTGATTATAACATTTTAAACCCTTTTTTTACCAAGCTTCGGAATATTATGGTCCAGTATAATAAACTGAAAGCTAAACTCGAAAAAGCAAAAAAAAAGGTTTTTTATTTATAATAACAAAAACATATATGGTTGGAAAAAATAATACGTGCGGTATATCGTAAAATTAATAATATAAAAGAATTAAAACAGGTTAAGCGGGAAAAGGCCGGACAGGCAGCCATTTAGGCTTTTGCAGTACTTTTTGCCCCGCTGTTCCCCAACTTTCCTCCGTTATTTCCGAGCTGGGCCGATCATAGGATTAATCCCGATTTTGATTTGCTGGTTCTATTTTAATTAGGTAAATTATTCTGGTACGGGTATTCCGAGCCGAAATTCGAATTTTGGCACTGGTGTTAATTTTTTACCAAAAGCTTTCCGTTGATATTTTTCAAAAATTTTTGGTGCACCTTTTAGATTTATTTTTTTTTCCCAAATGCTTTTTTTAATTTCGTACCCTGCCTATTTAATTAAATAATGCTTGGTTCTGTTGATAATTTTTTTGTTTAAAATTTTTTCAATTTTGTACTTTTATTTTGGGTCGATTTTTATTAATTTGTTGCTGTTAAACCCTGGTGGTGCTAGTTTAAGCAAATTAATATAAAAAATCGGATAATTTTTCATGGTTAATAATAATTAAAGTTCGTAATTAATATCGGAAACCTTTTTTAGGATTTTAAACGGTTTTAATTTTTTATGGTTTAGTTTATTGCTTAATTATTTTATTTTAATATTGTATCGAAAAAGATAAATGCTATCCCCCTTTTTAAAGGTTAGTTTTTTAATTTTTTTTTTGTTAACCTGCATAAATATATATTATTGCAATTTTTTTAGCTTTGCCTGAAAATTTTTGTACAGTTTGGTAAATTTTTTTACCTGTATTTTTGCTATTGAAGCATATAATTTTGCCTTAAATTTTTTATGCACCGTAAATATATACCTATAATTTATATAAAACGGTATAATTTCCGTACTTTTATACACTGAATTATTATATATAAACTAAATTATAAAAAATAATTATACCCAATTATTTTATTTATAATTAATAAAATAATATAAATATTATTTTATGGTTTGGTTTGTTTGTTCCGTTTATTTATCCGTTTAAGGATAATAAGTTATGAAAAAGGCATATTTTGCACCTAAATTTATTATAAACTGTTTCCAAAATTTGCTATTAAATAATTTATCTCGGTTTAAAATTATGTGTTCCGGTGTTCCGTATTCCACAATTATATTCCGGATAAAAATATAAGCTAGGTTTATAATTTTTGCGTTTTTTTTAAACGGTAGGTATATAGCATATTTGGTAAATCGGTTAATTATTACCATAATATTATTGTACTGGATATTTATAAGGGGTTTTTTTGATTTGGATAACCCTATAATAAAATCCGCCGTAACTTTTTACCATGCTTTGCTAAATACTAGCAAAGGTTATAATAATCCATAAGGTTTGTATTTGCTGGTTTTATTTTTTGTATAATCTTTGCAATCCTTAATTATATTTTGTATTTTGGCACAAATTTCTGTAAACCCGTAATATTACCGAAGCTTTTTCCAAATTTTGGCAACCTTTTGATATTTATTAGCTATTTGGCTATAAATTTGCTGGATTTTTTTTGGGGTTTAACTTTTTTATCGGGTTATTTTGGCTAATGCCCGCTATACCGGAACCAGGGATCCGTTTGGTTTTTTGGCCAAAACTGCGCGTGTTTTTGGTGGTATATTTACCTAATGGTTTAATTAATAGCTTAAAGCATCCGCTCGGCCGTTTTTTAACCCTTTTTTAACCTCGATTCGGAGGTTATAATCTTAAAAAAATTAGCTTTATCGAATTTATCTTTTATTTAATACTTAGCTAATGGGAAATTATAATAGGTTTTTGTGATCGGTGTATATTATAATTTGATGATTGGCTTTGCACAAATATACCTTTTATTTTTCCAAAACTTTAATAATAGCAAAAAGCTTTTTGTTATAAATCTGATAATTTAGCTTAGATCCATTTAATTTTTGCAAAAAGAATATGCAAAGGTGCAATTTTTTTTGGTTATTTTGCTATTTTAGTTGTTTTTTAATAGCAAAATTCGACGTATTAATTTTGATTTTAAAGGGTTTTTCTGGGTTTGGTATTGCCAGTACCGGTATTTAAATAATAGCTTTTTTTAGCAATTTAAAAGCTATTTATTTTTGTGTTCCCTAATAAAATTGGGTGTTATTTTTGGTAAAATCCGTAAATAATATAACCTTTTTGCTAAAATTTCGGATAAACCTTCGATAAAAATTTAAAAACCCTAAAAAGCCTTGTATTTTTTTAATTATAATAAATACAGGCCAATTTTTTATTGCCTGTACCTTTTTGGGTTTTATCCGAACTTTTCCTTGCCTAATAATAAACCTAAGGAAGATTACCTTTAGGGAGTGCCATATGCATTTATCCGGGTTAACCAGAAGCTTTATATTTTGCAATTTTTGCAGTATTTTGTGCACATATTATTTGTATTTTTTTAGCATTTTTAAAAAGATCAGGATATTATTCAGATATATAAAGGTAAAAATGTTAAGGTACTTTTATAATACGTGGTTAATTATTTGCTGGAATATGGTTGGTGCATTGGTAAGCCCGAAGGTTATTACCAGTGATTCGAAAATTTCAAGCTTGGTTCGAAAAGCGGTTTTCTATTTATTTCCTTTTTTAATTTTTAGCAGGTTATAAGTTTTGCATAAATTTAGGGCTATAAATTACCGGCTTTTCCCGAGCTTATCCCTAAATTTATCAATTAGGGGTAAAGGATACCGATTTTTTATTATTTTTTGATTTAACGAATAATAATCGATATATATCCGTTTTTCCCTGTTTTTTTTGGGGATAAACAAAATCTTATATCCCATAAGGAAATTGGAAAGTTTGGTAAATCCCTTTCTGATTTTTTTTTAAATTATTTCTATAGCAGCCTTTTTTTATCGAGGATTTAATCGGTACAGCTTTTGATATTTAAATTATGCTTCCGGTTTAAGCTTAATATTATAGTTAAACGGTTTATATTTTGGTAATACCGTTTCCAAATTTTTTTGAAACAGTTTCCAATATTTGTGGTATTTTTTAAAAACGTTTTTAAATTCCTTTTTGGTGATTTTTTGCTTATCAGGTTCGTTTGCGTTCGTGTTTATTAATATTTCGGTTGGTGCGGTTTGCCAGGGTTAATTGCCAAATCTTGCCGCCATTATAACTGCCCTTTCTGGTGTCCGTTTTTTATTACCCGGGATTCGTGGCTATTAGGCTTTCTTATTGGTCAATAGCAACTTTTTTCATTAAATTTATTCGATAACCCAATTTATTAAAAGGTTATATTTTTTGAGCTATGGAAGGCCTAAAATTAGGTTTTCCCTTTTTATATTTATAACGTTCAGGATTATTTTGCAGGTTTTTCCCAAAAATTAAAATTTGAATTAATCAGTTTTAGTATTAATCCTTCCTCCGTTAAATGTAATTAGCTTTTATTTTATTATTATAAGGTTATATAGTTCCTTTTTTTGATATATCGAAATGCTGTACCTTTTTACCGCTTTTAGCGAAAAATAGTTTTTTTAGGCTTTATAATCGATTATAATTTTTATTTTTTGCCTTTTCCAGTATATTATTATTTTGATATACTTATACTGGTCGGTAATCGTTATTATTAGGAATTTTACTGATTATTGCCCTATTCGTGCCCTATTTTCGGATAAACTCCCTAATTTTTTGTTTGGGATGCCTGCTTTCGGGCCTCGATTATTTTTATCGATCGGGCAAATTTATCCGTCCAGGCCTTTGCTTTTTCTTCCATATATATTTTGCACTCCGGTTTTCCGCATATTTGGTATATAAGGATTTCTGCTAAGCATATTATAAGGTATATTAGCAATAGCTCGAAAATTGCTGCAAAATTTTTATAACCCATTTTTGTTATTCACCATTTCGGAAATTGGTATTTTTGTTATGGGTATTATACTGGTCCTTTTTTTTTTTGTAGGAAAAAATTATACTTTAGCTTTTTGGTTATATATTACCGGCAATTATTATACAAGCATTCGGCCCAAAAAAATTTATCGTAATAGCCCGTATTAGGATCCATATTTTTATAATTTAATGCATATAACTGCGCTAATCGTTGGTCCAAATTTGGAATGTTTTTAAATAGTGCCTTATAATAGATAACTGATTGATGATTCCTTAACCAATCCAGGGGTTTTTTTTTATTGTTTTGCGCCGGTTTTTTGCATATTAAACTACCGATAGGTTTGGGCTAATCCCAAAATTATCGATTTATTTCCAAAAACCTAAATAAAATATACGCTTTCCGTATTTTTTTTTGGTTATAAAGGGTTATTTTTTTATATTGATTAATTATTAATCAAATTTTTGCTGGAGTTTTTTGAAATTAATAATGTATTATTATTATTATTTACCAAATTTTTTATTGCTAGGGCCCGTTTTTATAATTCCCCTGAATTTTGTTAGGTTTAGTCCTTTTTTTTGAATTTGTATCAAACGCGTTTGGCCCAAAGGCTGTTCCATTTTTTTGTTTATACCTGAGTTTTTCTCGGAATTGTTAACTGAAATGTTCGATACGCTTTTGCACTGGGCTAGCTTTTTAAATTTTTTTAAAACGTGCGCTGCTGCGCTATTTTTTTTTCGGATATTATAAAATTGGTGGTTGCCCCGACCTTTTTTTTATTACCGATCCGGGATTGGTTAACCCGTTATATTATAGTAATTTATCATTTTGGGTAATACCCTATAACATTTTTATCGGAGTAATAAACCATGCAATTCTTATTAAAATAATAGGTTTAATTGAATAATGCTCCGGAATATAAGCTTTTTTTTTTGTTTATTATATTACCCTGGGTAAGGCCGGAATTATAGGTTTATATTTTTTTGGCGCGCTTTTTTGGCAAAAAACGGCCGTTTATTGGTTTTTTTGCGGATAATCTTTTTAATATATCCTTTTTTTTTATATTTAAAATATTTCCCGTTTTTTGGATTTTTAAACCTAACGTACTTTTATTTTTTTTGCTGGTGTATGGTTTTAGTGCTAAGATTTATGGATCCAGGGTATATATTATAAGCTGTGGATTATTGCTATTTTGCTTTTTTTTGGTTAGCTTTATTATTTTGTGCCATTGGTTTAATTTGCTAAATTTTTTTCTCGAAGCAATATTTATATAATTTGTTATTAATACCAATGGTTATAATAATATAATTAACAAAATTTTCAGATTATTCCTGCTTAAACAGCTTATTTTTCACATTATTTTTTAGCTTTTAATAAAACTGGATTATTTTAATATCCTCCGTCCAATTAAATTTGTTAACCAATTATTAAAATTTAAAAATATAAATTAATACAGGGCCTTTTTGCCGAAACTAAAACAATTTTTTTTCGGCCACCCGTTTTTTATCGATTTGTTCGAAAATTTTAGCAACTTTTTCTCCGAACTTTTCGAAATCGGCAAATACCAGCTTGGTTTCCTTTTTGGACTTATCGTGCCCCTTTAAATAATTAAATTAAATAGGTTCGAATCAATCCTTAACCTTAACATCCAAATATATAGCTATATAAGTAATTTTCTGCTTTTTTTATTAAAAATGGTCTCGACAAAACAAAAAATACCCCTTATATTTGGTCAGGAACATTTTGATTTTGCCTTTTTTTTTATTATATTTATCAGGTAAGGGGAATTTGTAAAACTTAACGGTAATATAAGGCTCGGTTTGAGCTTTTTTAAATTTTTCGATTTCCGTGATAAATACTTATATAACCGCCGAAAAATTATTATACAATTTGCCAGTAATAATAATATTTTTGGGTTTTTTGCCTGCGGTTAATATAATTATTATTATTTGTTATTTTCGGTAAATACTGAACAGGATCAGTTAAAATGTTACAAATGGTTTTTTATTTTTAGGGTAAGGTATATTAGGAAAGGTGCTAAATAATAATATTTTTATAAGGTTATTTGTGCTAAAATTAGGATAATAATAAAAATTTCGATTATTTACCCAAAGGGATACCCTAAAGCTAATTTAGGTTAATTAATGCCAAAGCCTTAATTAAAATTATTTAATATAATAAAAATTTTTTGCCTTATATACCCGTAACCCTTCCTTATTTTATCTGTACCAATTTTTGGATTTATTGCTTTGTTACAAATTTATAAAGTTTTGGATCTGTTGCTTTGCTACAGATCCACAGATTTTTGGATTTGTTGCTTTATTACAGATCCACAAAGCCTGATTAGGTAAGCGCCCAATCACGTGATTTCTTCGCGTAGCCTGGCCTTAGTTACTCGGCCCCTGGCCTTTATGACTGCGGGGTAAAGGCGTCCTGCTGGGGGTTAGCCCCAGCCCTTCTGTCCCCTGCCAGCTGTGGTCGTAACAAACACCTCCCAGGCTTGATCGCTGGCAAGATATAGCCCCGTGACCGGGTTAACAGTAACCCTGGGCCGTTTCCCAAAAACGATAGACGATCAGATAACATTTGCGTTTAAATAATCAGACAATAATAATACTGCCTTTTTAACCGCAAATATTTGTTATAACTCCGATTAGTAATATTTGGCAATTTCCAAGCCAACAAACAGTCCCCGGCGCGGCAAACGATGCTAAGCTCTGGAAACGCTTAATAACTTACAGCAATCTCCAGCGCAGCAAATAATCTTGCTATATAAACAATACATTTGCGGCCCAGCCTATTAACGAAACTATTTAAGTAATAGCAAGGCAAATTACGCCCCTAACGTTAAAAAAATCTATCCTTTTAACAATTTTATCCGGGTGCAGGCTCCAATATTGCATTATATAAAATTATTATCAAGGCTGGTGATACACTGGGTTTTGTACCAGGCCAATAAAAAGGGCGCTTTACTTTTAAAAATAACGGTCGCCTGTAACCGTAACGCAACCTGCAGGAAACCGCGGGCTTTTCCCCTTATTAATTAATCACCCACCCTGGCGGAAAAGCAACAGCAGCAGGAAAAATATATTAGCCTAAGGAACCCATGCCCATATATCGACGGGGTTATATTAACCGAGTTTCTTACCTACCTAATATTTTTTGGAACTTCACCCGCCACGCTATCACCTCCTTATAATACCATATTCCGTATATTCCTACGGTGCAAGCAAGGAGTGGAAGGTTTCGCTTTGGTCAGGAGGTGCAAGAAAAACGCAGCACAGCTTTAGGCCTTTTACGCACGCGTGTAGCAGGCCGCCGATTACCTTTTATTTATTTTTCGGGCAAGATAGCATTTGTATATTTAATAAACCTTTCCCCTCCGCTGCTATCAATATGCTGGTACCAGGAATTTCACCACGGATTCCAAGCTAAATTAAACAAAAAGTAACAAATTATAATTATATATCCACCATATCCACTTTTCTGCTTCCAGTACCTAGTGCGAGGTTTACCTTACAGTACTTAAGCATAACCGCAACACGGCAATAATTTTAAGGCTACCAGTATCGCCTTTCGCCATATCCCAGCACCAGTATACCTATGCGCCGGCCCCAAAATACTCCCAAAATAGCAACACCTTTGGGTTCCGGGCCAACCCGGAAAAGGACTGGACCAAAATTTCGGATATAACCGAGCGCCGGAAAATACAAAATCGTTTTGCCCAGCGTTATTACCGTATACAAACCTTCTTTCCATTTACGGATACCTAAACCTGCACCTTCTTACAAACCGCAAGCTAACCTGCTTTCGGTTTCTCCTATACAGGCAAAAAACTCGCAGGTATTTCCGAAAAATTCCCAAATAGCAATAAACAATCGACCTTCAGCAGCAGCAAATTTTCGCGCCCCAGAAAAAAGCAGCAGCGCCAATAGCAGCAGCAGCGCCAACAGCAGCAACAGCAGCAACAGCAGCAACAGCAGCAACAGCAGCAACAGCAGCAACAGCAGCAACAGCAGCAACAACAGTAACAGCAGCAATAACAGCAACAGCAGTAACAACAGCAATAGCAGCAACAGCAGCAACAGCAGCAACAGCAGCAACAGCAGCAACAGCAGCAATAACAGCAAAAACAAAAAGCTTAATCCGGTGCGCCCTTAACGCAGCCCAAAACTTACCCCAACCAGTTCACGCCGGCAATACAGCTCGAAAACAAAATTCTTTTTCCGGGACAGTACAATAAGTGGGAAAGATTGCCAACACCTCCCGGGCTTTCCTACTACCCTAAAAAAATGGAACGCTATAGTATATTACCGCCACACACACAGGCACCGGCGCAGGTTTATTGGGCTATACCGGCGGCTAAGGCCCACCCCAAATACCTCGCTCCATCAACGGTTCCGGTAACGCTCCCGCCTATAACAACCACTGGGGATTTAAGCTATAAAAAGGAGGTGGCATTTTACACAAACTACGGATTTATACCCGGTATGGACATATTTATCCCCACGCCATACAACCATTCGAACTTTTATATAAGTTCCTTATGGCACGAAACTTAAAAACGTTAGAACACCCGATTCCCAAAACCGTTAAGTCTTTTGCCCTTCCTGGGATACCAGCAGCTACGGCCGCCACCATAACGGATATTTTGGCAATATCCTGCTTATAAGGAAGCGCATCGCTATTACGGTACGCCATATCCGACTTGATGCCTATCGCAAAGGAACGGGACCCACGCGGGGGATCTACAATATCAGGAACCCCGGTGCGGGTTACAGAGCCTCGCCCGGCCGGGCCCGGTGCGCCTGCGCACCGGCCAAGGCCGGCGAGTGCTTTTTAATCCCTGTAACGCACCAATATATATAAAGCCAAAAAGTTTCCTACCCTCAGCATCTCTCCTACTAGTTCTTATAAAGGTAGATTTAACTATATACAGTTTACTGTATGCACTTTTATTTTGTAATACCAATAATAAAACCTACCTTGCGGAACTGGCATAATTTTGTGCGGGTTCATTGCAACTGTACCACCGCCGCAGCGCTTATAGCACCTCCCGCACCGGCCGAAAGGGTTTGATTAGCATAGGAACAAATTATATAAATATGGGTGGGCATTATATTAAAAATTATTATATATCCCGTTTCCGGTAACAGGAAAGTTCCTTAACGTTTAATAACAAAGGTCAAATTTGACAATACTGTTATCGGAAAAACGCGAGATTGGTAAATGGGGTATTAATAATTTAAAAAATTACTTTTCGCAGTATTGGTGGGGCCTACCCTGCCCGAACCATAACAAAAAAGCTAAATCAGTGCACCCCCTGTCGGCCACCCCCCCGGACAGCCACCCTGATTGCCATACAAATCCATACAAACGCACTGTTTTAAAAGCGTTCTAATAAATCGAAAACAAATCGTACAAATAAAAAATAAACGGTTTTATAAAATCAAAAACTTAAACTTAATATAAAAAATAAATTAATTATAAAATTATATAATTATATACGTGGTATAATATAAAATATAAAATAAAAATAAAAAATACATACAAATTACCATCTTTACTCCACTGCTTTTATTTTACCGCCTTTATTCCGCTACCTTTATTTTACGAGCTAAAAACCACAGCATTTGCCGGCAACTGAACCAATTATATTTACCGCTGCCAGTCCGTATATCGCCTTCTGCTAATTTTTTTTTCACAACATTAACAAACATAGGGAATCCTGCATATCAGGGTGGTTCGAACCAAAAATATAGCTTTATAACCGGGCGTAGCGCAATTATTTACCCTGCAAATGTATCAAGCTCGCCGGACTACGCTCCAATAACAAGCAAGAACAGCCAGCATAAACCTAACGTATTGCGAGCCAAATTGCCACTAATCGTGACGCTCAAAATCTGCTACACCTTTAGCACCGTCCATCAGCCCCAAGCTGCAAAACAGCAGCGTATAACGATAAATAGATAAAACCCCGCCATTAAACGCAGCTGTATTATCCCACACTCCCGCATACGCCCCCGCCTTACCAGCCCGGATCCCCTAACTCCCAGCTTCGATGCTATCCTAATGCGCCAAAACTATTAACTGATTACTAACCGGCTGCCTTACGCCCCTGGCCGATACAACCGCACACCCGCTCAATGCCGCGCCCTGGTCTTACCTTACGGACCTTAATGCCAAATACGTACAACCAACGCAATTAATATCACCGGTACTCGTGGGTATAAATATAATCAAAATATTAAACGCAGTCGAAAATCTTGGCGTTACCAAAAAGGGCCCTGTTCAAATCGGATCCCGATCTAACAGCCAAAAAGTCCCTTTCCTGTGGTCCTAACAACAACAAATTCTTTAATAAGCAATAAGGCAAGCAAATTATTATGGATCTTAGGCGATTGCAGCAAAATATATTGGCTAACCAATACGTTTATGCACGGCCAGTAAAATATTATAGCTTTTGCTTTGGTGCAGCTGGACAAAATCGTTTTAAGTACACTTCCCATGCATAATGCTTTGCATCAACAAGGTATAAAACAGGCGCCTCAGGTCCAATTTCACCACGGGGTTAAAAAAATAGCCCTCGGCTCGGACTGGCAAGGGTGATATTGGACTGGGACCTGGGCTCAATAAACTGGAGGAATACCGATATCCTTGAAAAACCTGACAATTATAATAATGATTTGTAATGCGGAAAACGGTATAAACTGGGGCAAGCATAGGGCCGGCCAGTTCAGGTGCTGAATTAGGACATCCTCATACCTTACGCTAGCGATATGGCCAGCAGGCAATTCCCGTCGGAATATGCTTGGTCAGTTTATATCCGGGCTTTAAACAAAGCATCCATACCCTATTTGAACAGGCCATATAAATGGTCCGTAACGGGCCCAAAATAATGGTTGGATATAAAACGAGGGCAACTGCGCAACAGGCTGCAATTACTGCCCGGGCATGCATATTTGGGCAATTCAGCAGGTTCATTAGCAAAATTTAAATTAGCAACAAAAGCAATAAAGCGTTAGGCTAAGGGGTATTGGCCTACCATATCGGACTTTCCTATAAAAATGGATAATACTGTTAAAAATATAGGCTTAAATCGGAAGTTCAAATTACGTAATCCACCACCTTACAAAATGCTTCGTAAATAAATCAATCAAGTTTATACGCATATCTTCCACCCAGTTTATTTTAACAGATGCGATTAAAACCGATACCAACCACAGCTATCAGGATCCTGAAAATCCGTGCTTTTCGGGCCAAGGTTTATTATTACAGATAAATTGCTTTGCAATTTAGGGTTGGGATTACAAAAACCGCCACGGTGGCTTTCTCGAAATTATTAACATATTTTTGAAGAAATGTTTATGCAACGTGCTGTTACGGGATAATAGCACTGCACCCCGCCGATAAAAAATTTCATTTTGAATCTGGCATTTCCCTTTTATTTGCGCCATACCCACAGTTAAATTTTGTAAATTTTTCCACATTTAGCGCATTATTTCCGCCCTTTTTGCCAGCCTGAAAAATCAAACCTTTATGCAATTATTTCGTTCTGGCAGTAATGCTTATATTACATAATAACGCAGGCCGAGCCACATATATACACGCTTTACCAAATAAAAATGCGCCCGATAACATTTTATATTTCGGCACAGTTAAAAAATATCATGCCTCACCGCAAAATGGCATGCCTGACAATAATATCGTTTATTTTGGTACTATTAATAAAGGTTACGCCCTAAAAAAAACAGGTTGCGTTAATAATACAACCGTCCCTAACACGGCCAAAGGACGACCCACGAACCAAAAAACCAAAGTCCGAGCGAGAACTTCGAATAACCAGGGCCTTTTATGCATAAAGCATTCATCGTACGGAAGCGCTATATTAATGCTGCATTTTTCCCGAAAATGCCGGCAATCCAGCACACCACACCAATAATCCAGGATTCCTCCTCACATAATAAATAGATTGGTTAAGCTGGGTTGGTTGTAATGTTTGGATGGAGGGCAGCAAAAGGTTTACGGCTTTTTCAGCCGCACCGCTCGCTTTTGTTATTGGCGTAATACCGCCAAATTAAACCCGATTGCGCAGAAAAATGTTTAATATATCTCTCGCTTTAAGGGCATAATACGGCAGCAAATCAAAGCTGAAATTTACCATATTTTGGAAGCGGCATCCAAGGATACCGGTATTATATAAACCAGTACCGTTACAAAACCAAACCGATCGATTTGGATTATTATATTATAATATAGGGCTAGTATAGGGTTAGGATACCGACATTCCTTTTATTATCTCGTTTCGCCGCATCGCAAGCGGTATAATACATGAGACAAACAGCTGCCGGTGAAAAGCAGCGCTTATTCCGCTAACCATTTAAATTTCGCAAGGACCTGAAATTTTCCCAAATAGCCTCCGGATCCACCTATATCCGGACCTCGCACTACCGTAACAGGCCAGCCACGCATGCAGCAAGGCGGGCCGGCAAATTATAAAAACCGCCGACGTTTATATCGCCGACAACGGCAATATTGCTTACCGCCGTGGCCAAAACGCAGCAAGGCCGATAATATCCGATAATATCAACGCGCTCACCGCATCCTGGGCAAACATCCATGCAATTATAAAGGACACCGAATACTGGCAGGAATAAAAAAAGCATTTTATCACCAAATACCGTATATGCCAAGCCTATTTTCCATATTTGTATCCCCCACCCTCCGTTCCGCAAGTTTGATATATCGCAAATATGCTTGCTGATCTTTTTTAAAACAATTTTTACCCGGGATATTATCCGGCGGCTCCAATATTCGAAACAAAAGCTCCAAAAGAAGATGGGATAATAACCATTTAAATAGCAGTACTAACCGGAAAAAATGTGCCCTATTAACTGGCCGATAGCAATATCCAATAGCTGCAAAGGCTAATTTTATTAAAACTAAATTTGATACATCATAAATCCAAAGCACCCCAGTTTGCTATACGGAGCTGCCACCATCTAATATATTAGCTATGCAACATTCACATTTTTAAACTTTCTATTTGTCACGTTTTGGGTATATAAATAAAGGCAGGCAATAGGTGGTAGGCGGGAAAATAATAAAATCGTTATTCGAAAAGTTTCGTAACGGTGTTACAAACGGTTTTCTGCTCCTAGGGTAAGATACGCTAAAAGAGGCGTTGAGCAGTAAGGTTTCCACAAGGTTGCTTATGCTGGAAACTAGGATAGTAACAAAAATTTCGATTGTTTGCCCAAAAGGGTGCTTTGAAACTAATTTAGGTTAACTAATACCAAGGCCTTAGCCAAAAATTATTTAATACAATAGGAACCCTTCGCTTTATATACCAGCAACCTTTTTATATTATATCTGTACTATATCCGTTATATCGCATAACAAACATATCACTGTGCTATATTTGTTATATCGTATAACAAATATATTACCCGTGCTTAGGTAAATGCCTGGTTACGTAATTTCCTTTTTTTAGCTTGGTTTTGGTTATTCGGCCCCTGGCCTTTATAATTGCGGGATAAAGGCATTTTGCTAGGGGTTAGCCCCAGCCCTTTTATCCTTTGCTAATTATAATTATAATATCAGGTTTCCCTTTTTAGGCCAAATTCCTTTAACCAAAACCTGCAGTTCCGTTTTTTTGTTAATGGTAAATATTTTTTTTCCTTACCATTTCCCGTCCCTTTTTTTCTAATAAAATATTTGGTCGGGTGCAAAAACGAAAAATTATTAACACGCGGTCCACCGTTCATTATAATAACCTGTTTGCTATTCTTTTGTTATTTTCCACCGAGATGTTTTTTTGTTTTGCTTGCGAGGCGCTAAGATTTGTGCGCTGCACCGTATCCTTCCGCGATTTTTTTAGGTACATTAAATGCATTTATTAAAAATGTTTTCGGTGCAACATGCTAGGTTCTTTTTTATCCCAGTTTAAGAAGCTTAGCCGTTAATATTTTAAAATAAGGGCTAAGTTGGAAACGGCAAAAAAAGAGCGCCGTTACGCTAATACTAAGATCAAGCATTTATACAAACAGAAAAAGATATGGTTTAAAAAAAAAATGCGTGCAATCCGTCGCAGAATTAATAGCATAAAAGAGCTGGAGCGGATCGAGCAAAAGGAGGCCGAAAAAGCGGTTATACAGGTTTTTGCTGCACCTCCAAATTTGCTGGCCCCCGATTTTCCCTTTTTATTTCCTGGTTAGAACGGGCTCGGGATCCATCCGAACCTCGACCTGCTTGCCTTTTTTCCGCCGAATAAATTGATAAATTTTTAACAATTTCCTTAAATTACTTAGCGCAATAATAGCGCACCTTGATTTTTATCGAAAGGTTTTGGGTTTAATTTCCAGTATAACCTTTAATATAACAATACTCCGCTATTGCGGCAGCATACTATCAAATTAAACCTTTTTGTTATTTGCTAATCTTTTTATAATTATTTTTGCCGATACTCCTGTAAAACCTTCTGGCAATTTCCAAGGTTCGTTTTTTTTTTTTATATATTATACTTGTGTCCGTACCCTGCCCATTTAACCAAATACTATTATTTGCAATAATATACTTTATTATTAAGGATTTTCTTAATTTCCCATTTTTGGTCCGGGTCGATTTTTATTAATTTTGTGCTTTCCAAACCAGATAGTGCCGATTTTAATAAAAAAATGTGAAAAATAGGGTAAATTTTTATAATTGGTGGTAGCTAAAGTTCGTAATTAACTGGTAAAATTATTTTTTTAATCCTGAACGGTCCGAATTTTTTGTGATCCAGCTTATTATTTGGCCGTTTTGTTTTAATATTGCGGCACGAAAGATAAATATTATTCCCCTCCTTAAAGGTTGGTCCCTCGAGCCTTTTTTTATTTGCCTGGGTGAATATACATTTCCGAAACTTTTCAAGCTTCCCTTGCAAATGCTTATATAGCCTGATTATTTCGGTGATCTGTATTTTTGCTACTGGAGCGTTTTTTCCTGCTTTAGGTTCCTTGTACACCGTAGGTATAAACCCATAATTTGCGAAAAATGGAGTTATTTTTATACTTTTGTGTACCAAACTATTATAAGCAAACTGGGCTATAGGGAATAGTTGTACCCAGTTAGTTTGTTTATAATTAATATAATAGTATAAATATTGTTTTATGGTTTGGTTTGTCCGTTTTATTTATTTATTTGCTTTGGGATAATAGGCTGTTAATAATGCGTGTTTTGCTCCGAATTTTGCCATTAAAACTTTCCAAAATTTGCTTATAAACAGCTTGTTTTGATCCGTGATCAATTTGTTAAATGTTCCGTGTTCCAATATCACGTTTCTGATAAAAATATATATTAATTCCGTAACATTGCTGCTTTTTTTGTAGGATAAAAATAGGGCATATTTGGTAAATTTGTTTATTATTATTAAAATATTATTATACTGAACATTTATTAATAGCTTTTTTGATTTGGGAAGTTTAACCACAAAATTTATTATAACTTTTTGCTATGCTTTGCTAAGCGCTGGTAAAGGTTAAAATAACCCGTAAGGTTTGTACCTGCTGGCCTTATTCTTTGTATAGCTTTTATAATCCTTAATTGCTTTTCGTATTTCGGTATAGGTTCCTGTAAACCCATAATACTGTCAAAATCTTTTCCAGGTTTTAACAATCCCCTGGTGTCCATTAATTATTTAGCTGTGAATTTGCTGGATTTTTTTTGGGGTTCAGCTTTTTTATCGGGTTATTTTGGCTAATGCCCGCTGTGCCGGGATCAGGGATCTATTTGATCCTTTGGCCAAAACTGCGCACATTTCTGGTGGTATATCCATTTAATGGTCTGATCGGCAGCTCAAAACATTTGCTCGGCCATTTTTTAACCCTTTTTTAACCTTAATTCGAAAGTTATAATTTTAAAAAAACTGGCTTTATCGGATTTATCTTTTGTTTAATGCTTGGCTGGTGGTAAATTGTAACAGGTTTTTATAATCGGTGTATACCACAATTTAGTAATTAGTTTTGCACAAATACACCCTCCATTTTTCCAGGGCTTTAATAATAGCAAAAAGCTTTTTATTGTGGATTTGATAATTTAGTTCAAATCCATTCAGTTTTTGCAAAAAAAACGCGCAAAGGTGCAACCTTTTTTGATTATCTCACTATTCCAATTGTCCTCCGATAGCAAAATCCAATATATTAATTTTAATTTTAAAAGATTTTTCTGGGTTTGGTATTATTAGTACCGGTATTTAAATAATAACTTTTTTTAGCAAATCGAAAACTGTTTATTTTTATATTTTTTAATGAAACTGGGTGTTATTTTTAGTAAAATCTGTAAATAATATGGCCTTTTTGCTAAAATCTCGAATAAATTTTCGGTAAAAGTTCAGGAACCCCAAAAAGCCTTGTATTTTTTTAACTATAATAAATACAGGTCAATTTTCTACTGCCTGTACCTTTTTGGGTTTTATCCAAATTTCCCCTTATTTAATAACAAACCCGAGAAAAATTACCTTTAAAAAATGCCATATACATTTGTCCGGGTTAACCAAAAGCTTTATATTTTGCAATTTTTGTAATACCTTATGCACGTGCTGTTTATATTTTTCCAACATATTTAAAAAGATCAGGATATTATTCAGGTATGCAAAAGCGAAAATATTAAAATATTTTTGCAATATATAATTAATTATTTGCTAAAACGTGGCTAATGCATTAATAAACCCGAAAATTATTACCAGTAATTTAAAAACTTTAAATTTGGTCCAAAAAGCAGTTTTCCATTTATCCCCCTTTTTGATTCTTAACAGGCCATAAGCTTTGCATAAATTTAAAACTGTAAACCACCGGCTTTTCCCAAATTTATTTTTAAGCTTATTAATTAGGGGTAAAAAATACCGATCTTTTATTATTTTCTGATTTAACGGATAATAATCAATATATATCCGTTCCTCCCCGTTTTTTTTGGGAACAAACAAAATTTTGTATCCTATAAGGAAATTAAAAAGTTTGGTAAATCCTTTCCTAATTTTTTCCTTTAACTGTTTTTATAATAGCCTTTTTTACCAAGGGTTTAATTAATATAGTTTTTGGTACTTAAATTATATTTCCGGTTTAAGCTTAATCTTATAGTTAAACGGTCCGTGTTCCGGTAATACCGTTTCCAAATTTTTCTGGAATAATTTCCAATATTTATGGTATTTTTTAGGGACATTTTTGAGTCCATCCTTAATAATTTTTTGTTTGTCGGGTTTATTTGCGTCCGTATTTATTGGCGTTTTGGTTGGTGCAGTTTGCCAGGGCTGATTGTTATATCCTGCTGCTGTTGCGGCTACCTTTTTTGGCGTCCGATTTTTATCACCCGGGGCCTGTAATTATTGGGCTTCCCTGCTGGTTAATAATAATTCCCTTTATTAAATTTATTCGGTAACCCAATTTATTAAAAAGTTATATTTTTTAAGCTATGAAAAGCTTAAAATTAGGTTTTTCCCTTTTATATTTATAATATTCAGGATTATTTTGCAGGTTTTTTTTAGGAATCGAAATTTGAAATGATCAGTTTTAGTGTCGATTTTTTTTTTATTAAATATAATTAGCTTCTATTCTATTATTATAAGGTTATATGGTTCTTTTTTTGATACGTTGGAATGCTATATTTTTTTACCGCTTTTGGCAAAAGATAATTTTTTTGGGCTTCGCAATCGATTATAATTTTTATTTTTTGCTTTTTTCAGTATATTATTATTTTAATATATTTATACTGATCGGTAATTATTGCTGTTAGGAATTTTGCTGGTTATTGCCCTATTTGTGCCCTATTTTTGGATAAGCTTCCTAATTTTTTATCTAGGGCGCCTGCTTCCAGATTTTATTTGTTTTTATTAATCGGGCAAATCCGTCCGTTCAGATCTTTACTTTTTTTTCTATATATATTTTATACTCCGGCTTTTTGCACATCTGGTATGTTAGGATTCCTGTTAGGCATATTATAAGGTATGCTGGTAATGGTTTGAAAATTGCTGCAAAATTTTTGTAATTTATTTTCGCCATCCATCATTTTGGAAATTGGTAATCCTGTTATGGGTATTATATTGGTCCTTTTTCTTTTTTTTGTAAAAAAAAATTGTGCTTCAGCTTTTTGGTTATATATTATTAGTAATTATTATACAGGCATTTAGCCTAAAAAAGTTTGTTATAATAACCCGCGCTAGGGTCCATATTTTTGTGGTTTAGCATATATGATTGTGCTAATTACTGGTTTAGGTTCGAAATATTTTCGAATAGTGCCCCGTAATAAATAATTAATTAATTATTTTTTAATTAATCCAGGGGCTTTTTTTTATTGTTTTGTGCCGGTTTTTTGCGTATTAAACTGTTAATAGGTTTGGGCTGGTTTCAGAATCATTGATTTGTTTCCAGGAACCTGAATAAGGTGTACGCTTTCCGTATTTCCTCTTTGGTTATAGGGGGTTATTTTTTTACATCGATCAGTTGCTAATCAAATTCTTGCTGGAGTTTTTTGAAATTAATAATATATTGTCATTATTATTCATCAAATCCCTTATTATTAAAATCCATCTCCGTAATTTTTCCGAGCACTATTTGGGTTAATTTTTGTTTTTGGGCTTGTATTAAATACGTTTAGCCCAAAGGCGGTTCTATCTCCGTATCTGTATCTAAATTTTTTTTGGGATCGTTAACCGAAATATCTAACGCACCTTTATACCGGGCTAATTTTTTGAGCTTTTTGCCTTATCCAGTAAGCTTTTCCGCTGTTAGCACGCAATTATTGCAGCACTGGATTTCTTCGAGCTCCTCCGAACCTTGGGCCATTTTATTATCACCCCGGGGTTGGCCAACTTGTTGCATTACCGCAAACCGTCGCTTAGGGTAATATCCTGTGGCATTTTTACCGGAACAATAGGTTACACAGTTCCCGTTGAAACAATAGGTCCTACTGAACAACGCTCCAGGGCACAGGCTTCTTTCTGCCGCTTATTCGGTTATTTTGGAAAAATTTGGGGTTATGGGCTGGTGGCCTTCTGGCGCGCCTTCTTAGCAAAGGACGGCCGCTTATCGATTTTTCTGCGGACAATCTTTTTTAATATATTCTTTTTTCCCATACTTAAAATATTTCCCGTTTTTTGAATCCTTAAACCTAACGTGCTTCTATTCTTTATACTGATATATAGCTCCTGCACTAAAATCCATAAGCCCAAAATATATACTATAAGCCGTAAATTATTATTATTTTGCCTTTTTCTAATTAGCTTTATTATTTTGCACCACTGGCTTGGTTTGCTAAATTTTCTTCTCAAGGTAATATTTGTACAATTTATTACTGATACAAATAACCATAATAATATAATCGACGAAATTTTTAGGTTATTCCTGTTTGAACAACTCGTTTTTCACATTATCCCTCAGCTTTTGGTAAAACTGGGTCATTTTAGTATTTTCCGTCCAATCAAATTTGTTAACCAGCCGCTAAAATTCGAAAATATAAATTAATATAAGGCTTTTCTGCCAGAGCTAAAACAGCTCTTTTTCGGCCACCCGTTTTTCGTTAATTTGTCCGAAAATCTTGGCAACCTTTTCACCGAATTTCTCGAAATTGGCAAATATTAGCTTGGTTTTTTCTTTGGATTTGTTATACCCCTTTAAATAATTGGACCAGATAGGCTCGAACCAATCCTTAACTTTGCTATCCAAACGTATAGCTATATAGGTAATTTTCTGTTCTTCCTGCTAAAAATGGTCTTAATAAAACAGGAAATACCCCTTATATTTAGTTAGGAATATTTTAATCTTGCCTTCCTTTCTATTATATTTGTTAGGTAAGGGAAATTTGTAAAATTTAACAATAATATGGGGCTCGGCCTAAGCTTTTTTAAATTTTTCGATTTTCGTAATAAGTATTTGTATAGCCGCCAAAGGGTTATTATATATTTTGCCAATAATGGTAATATTTTCGGATTTTTTGCCTGCAATCGATATAATTGCTACTGTTTATTATTTTTGGTAAGTACTGAACAGGATTAATCAAAATGTTACAAACGGTTTTTTGCTTTTAGGGTAGGGTATGCTAGGAAAGGCGTTAAACAATAAGGTTTCCATAAGGTTGCTTGTGCTGGGAATTAGGGTAATAACAAAAGTCTCGATTGTTTGCCCAAAGGGGTGCCTTGAAGTTAATTTAGGTTAACTGATACCAAGGCCTTAGCCAAAAATTATTTAATATAATAGGAACCTTTTGCCTTATATACCAGCAATTTTTCCATATTATGTTTGTGTTATGTTCGTTATATTGCATAGCAAATATATCACTGTGCTATATTTGTTATGTCGCATAGCAGATATATTACCCGTGCTTAGGTAAGTGCCTGGTCACGTGATTTCCTTTTTTCAGCTTGGCCTTGGTTATTCGGCCCCTGGCCTTTATAACTGCGGGGTAAAGGCGTTTTGCTGGGGGTTAGCCCCAGCCCTTCTGTCCCCTGCCAGCTGTGGTCGTAACAAACGGCTATATGCTAATCTTAGCGGCCAGTTATAATAATATCCGCCCTCGGCCGTCCTTTGCTTTATCGGCATACATTTAAATCTAGCCCCGGGCGATAAATTCTGTTTGTCTGTTAGTTTATTATTAATTATTTGCCTGTATAGGTTTTTGTTATATTAGGCATACGTTTGTCGTACATAAAATTATAACACCTGAGATATGGTTATTCCGAAAACGTTTTTCCACAAACACGTGCAAATGTGTACTGCAACCCTAATCGATCCGGGTGTTCCTTCGAGAGCATTCTCCTTCGGATAACCACCACGTGCTCCAATAAACTAACGGCCTTTATAACCTGCCTGTTAGCTTTATATATTATAATAAATCCGTGCTGTAATATCAGTCGATCCGGGTGTTTCTCCAAAAGTATTCTTCTTTGGATAACCATAACATGCTTTAATAAACCGACGGCTTTCGTAACCTGCCCGTCAGCCTTATATATTATAGCAAGTTTGTGCTGCAACGCCAGTCGAGAAGGGTGTTCCTCCGAAAGCGTTCTTCCTTTAACAGCCACTATGTGCTCCAATAGATTAACGGCCTTTTTGACCTGCCCATCGGCCCGGTATGCCCTGGCAAGCGCATGCTGCAATACTAATCGATCCGGGTATTCCTCCGAGAGCATTCTCCCTTCGACAGCCACCATATGCTCCAATAAACCGACCGCCTCCCGGATCTGTCCGTCCATTTATAAATACCGCCCTGCCCAAACTTTTAATCGATTTATTGCTTCGTTTTCACCTTCCTTTGCTGCTTTATCCGTCTGAAACGTTTTAAGCGCATGCGGCATATATTGCTTTTATTGCTCGCAATTTTCCCACTTATCGCTGGGGAAAACTGCCGCCAGCTGTGCCAAAATATTTTTTATTATCTTCTCCGTATCTCCTTTCCTTTTAACCCACTCCCGTATTGCTAAATGCACCAAACTATACATATCAAATATGCCGCCATTCTTTTGCTTACCCAGAAACGCATACCCGCAAAACAGCCCAATTGCTTTTATCATTTGCTGTTTTATTCTTATATTAGGCAGTATTAACCGCGGTATAATTTTGGGCTTGATATATGCTGCGAATATAAGCAGCTTCGCCACATCCGCATTAATTTTATAAATCTGCTCAAGCGTAAAGCCTTTGCATAAACGCGCTTTGCCAGCATGGATATTTTAAAAGGGCTGCTTTTATTTCTTATTATAGCACAGTCCCGTGGCTAGGTTGTGCACCTGCAGCCAGGGATTTTGCATAGGACGGAATGCTGACCAGCGACCAGTCCGGCCGTCGCAGGTACACTTGATATAGCAAAACACTATATTAAGTGCGGTTAGAACTCCAATTTGGAAATAACCAATTTTCGGGCCTCGGTATTAATTAAATATAATACAGCTCGAGTTTTGCATTATAATTACCGAAAAAATACCAGCTATAACCCAATTAAAACTAACCCAATGGTTATTTAGGTTGGAGCATAATGGCAGCGTATCCGGTAATACCCAAATAGCGGTGGTCGGCATTATTAAAAATTGCCGCAAGTGGCACTAATGAACCACATTACGGGCTTTGCTTTTAAATTTTTATTGCTTATAAACAGACACCTTTATTAAATAAGTTGTTATTTCACGGTTTCAATTTCCCAAAATTAGGATATGCTTCGTACAGCAGCGCATAACCGACCTCTAGGTCTTCTTTCCCCCCCCCCCCGGTGTCTTGAATCTGTTAAAACGATCGCCGCCTTCCTATTAACCCGCGGTTGCAGCAACCGCAGCCGCTTTCCACGCGTATCTGGTGGTGCTCCTGCTGCTATTGCTGTTCCGAGAGGTGTTTTTAAGCGCTTGGACCGCCGACAACGACCAGGCGGCAGGGTTTGGATAATAATGGTGCCTATCGAAACAGCCGGCGCCCGGGGATCCAAAGCTTGCGGTTGCGGGATACTGCTTGGGCCGTCACACGTACCGATCACCATCCTTTTTTTTGACTGCGGCTCCGGAACATTATCCTCCTCCTCCTTCTTTTTATTTGCCTTTGCCGAAGGCTTGTATTTTTTGCTCCGTTTTGTTTGTGATAAGTTGGCGCTTTTGCCAGCCGGTATTTTTTCCGCCTCGTTCGCCTTATTTACCCCCTTTACCTTTTTCGTCCGCCTGCACTTCCCAAACCGCGGCGCAAAGGTATTTTCCGGTCGGTTGGTATCGTTTGTATGCTTCCTTTTCCTGCTGCTGCCATTTGTGCTGCCACCGCTCCCGCCAGCAATAGATTTTTACTTTGCCTCGATTTTTTTTATCTCAAATAGTACCCAACCAACCCTGAACTGCTGCTATTTAGCCGCTGCTTTGGCTGCCTGGTATTTTCCTTTATAACTATCGCATATTTTCACATTTTTTTTTATTTTCGGGCAGCTTTAATAAACCCATAAAAGAACTCCGCTTCAAAAGCAAAATATTTGATATATATAATTTATAGGTCCTGCATTTTAGGGTCCGGTAACAACCTTAAAGGCTGCCGGATAACAAACCTTTGGGGAAGCAATTTTCTTATAACCTTGGCGTGCCTTTCGATATTTTCCTTGTCCTTGCTATAATTGTTATAATTGCGCTCCCAGCGCAGGCGCGCAATCTGCTCGAACTTTAGCTCGGCCGCGCATTTAAAGGTTCCCCCGCTTATAAAATAGTTGCGCCTGTATATGTCGAAATATTTCCCAAACCTAGGCCTCCTGTGCCTTCCGCACAGCTGCCACGCGCGGAACTCCTTCTATCGGTTCCATTATTTGGAAAGGGCCTGCCACTTTTCTTTCGCATCCACTGGGTATTATTATATGGTCCATAATCGCAACAGGTGGGCGTGCGCATCCGGATTCGTTTCGATATGTGGGAAAAGATCGATATAGAACAGCGGCCGGCAGTTATCGTCAAAAAGCGCCTAATGGCATTTAATTTTGTACTTGTGCTTTTTATCCTCGGGAAATTTAACGGTCGACAAGCGGAAAGGGCTCGGGTAATAGCTTTGTACCGGATAATAATCTGATTCGGATAAAATTCGATCCAGCAGCGCAATAAGGGCGGTTGTATTAATTAATGGTGCTTGGCTAAGCAACAGGTTCCAACTGTTGCCCTTTCGCCCAAGGCCACGCTTTTCCTTAAATTTACCGGTATTATTAACCATAATATGGCCGGGTTTTATCGTAACCAATATAAGCCTGCCGCCCCTACCGCCGCCTTTATTCCCCGGGACGATAAGTACCATTATATGCTAAGCATTTAGTTCGAGGCTTGCGATGCTTGTTGTGCATTCCCCTGCTTCGACGAGCCGAATTTCAAAGCCACCTTCGATTTCGGTATCGAGATCCTCAGCAACCAGGTTGCACTGAATAATATACCCGTTAAAAAAAGTACGGAAATTGCCGCCGGAAAGACTCTCGTTTTTTTTGAGCGTACCCCTCTGATAAGCACCTATTTTTTCGCTTGGGCCGTTGGCAACTTTAAATATACAGAGGCCTTTACCGACCGCTGTTATAACGGCAAATATATCCCTGTCCGCATTTATACCACCCGTGGCTTCCGTAAGCAGGGCTACTGGGCCCTGCAGCATGCACCCAAGATTATCGATTATTTCAGCGAACAGTTCGAGATTGATTATCCGTTTTCAAAATCGGACATCCTGGCGGTCCACAAGTTTATTTACGGCGCTATGGAGAACTGGGGCCTGGTAATGTATCGGACAATGGCTATTCTGTTCAATAAAAAGCTTTTTGCACTTTTGCAACCGCATTGCTTATATTATTGCCCATAAACTGGTTTATTAATGCTTCGGTAACCTTATTATTATGGATTAATAAAATAAGCTCCGGTTTAACGAAGGTTTCGCTATTTGGGCTGGCTGGCTAGCTATTAACCATTTTCACCCCAAATGGGATGTTTAAGCCCAATTCGTTAATGATAATATAACCCTGGCCTTCACCCTGGACGCCATTCGAGCCTCGGGGGCTCAGGGTAGCTGGTATTTGGTGGATAACAAAGCTACCCCGGAATTTAAACCCCGCCACCCACACAGCACCGCCTTCACCACCGAAAATCAATAAACTTTTTAAATGCATCACCAAAATAACAAAGTTTCAGGTTAGGATTAAAATTCTATTTTATATTTTTAATAATAATATATAGCATGCAACAAATATCAAATTCCCGATGTTTCCGTTCCGAGTCCTTTTTTTATCGGTACCTTGGGTGATGGGATCGAAAAGAATGCTCGCCAGCTTTTACACAAACTTGTTTTTATGCGCGCCTGCCGATAATGTATGCCACATATTTTTGCCGGTTGCAATTTATAGGTTAAACCTGTGGGTTTTAATCTAGATCGTTACACCGCCAAATGATTTTTGGGATAATCCGGGGATGGAACAGCAAGCAACTTATAACGGCGTGCCGTGTCCCTGGAAATATTTGGTCCCAACCATCAACCCGCTAATAGCATCTTTATACTAAAACTCTTGGTGGGTGCCACTATTAGTGCGCATAGCCAATTTGTATACAATTCCTTAACATACACGTTTAATCACGAAAAAAAGCAAGCCTTTCCCGGCCCGAAGGCGGGCGATAGCGCCATGGTGCCGCCGCCGGTAACCCCCATCACAACCCTGCCCTCCGGCAGGTGATAAAATCGAAAAGCTAGGGGGCGATATGCCAATTATAAAGGTAAAAATATTCGCATGGGTAAGCTGGAAATTGGGCTTTTATTATATATTTATTATCAAAAAACACTGTTTTTAGTTATTAATAAATGGGAAAAATGCATTGTCCTTTTTTTTTTTTTTCCTGCATCCTCTCGTTTTCGAAAAGAATAATCGTTCTCGGTGATATACACAAAATATATAATCAGTGCACCGGTGGTGCCCAAATTCATGCTCCACCTGGAATCTTCTAAATCCTTCCATACAGCACTATCAAATACCTTTGTATCTAACAGGTCCTGTAAATCCCCCCGCCCAAACACAGCCTTACCCCTTTTCCGGCAACCCGCCGGCCGACAGCATTATTACCACCCGCAGCGCTTCACAGCGCCCCGGCGTATACACATACGCCCTACTGCCGATTACCCGCTCACTAACAAAAAGCGCCGGAACGCGGCCCGACCTCCGTGTACCTTCGGGTTTAACTTTGCTAGCCGCCGGATAGTAATATATAGCCTAATATTTTAGCTTAGGTAGCACTAGCACATTGTATGCCCCTCGGGAGGCAGGGACTGATAAATCCCAACTCACCAACGTTAAATATACTCCTCCTCCTCCTCCTCCTCCTCCCTAAAATTACCTCGCTTAA
Source organism: Magnaporthiopsis rhizophila (assembly GCA_003049465.1). NCBI lineage: Eukaryota > Fungi > Ascomycota > Sordariomycetes > Magnaporthales > Magnaporthaceae > Magnaporthiopsis > Magnaporthiopsis rhizophila. Next base: position 124,433 of record PYSS01000111.1, read on the forward strand.
ACTGCTTAAATTTTATGGCCCCTTGGCCCGTATCTGGGTGCCTGAGGCACCTTTGCCGGAATGCTTGGGGCCCTTGTGCGATACGGGCCCTCCGGCCCGTGGGACCTCCGTGGCTAAGGCCTCCGTGTGGCGCGGGCCCCCTGGGCCTGCGCCACCCCCGGGGTGGTGATTTGCCGTAGCACTAGCAAATCCCTTACACGAAATAAGCAGTGGAGTAAAGGCGGTAAAGCAAAGGCAATAAAACAAAAGCAGTAAAAAAAAAGCAGTGGTATTAGGGATCACCCTTACAAAAAAGACAGGGCTGCGATAATAATAATAATAATCGATTAACGTCAGTGCCTCAGGCACTGTTACATGCTCGCGTTCGTGTTAGTACCGTTTAGCAGCCGAAAATTGCAATAAAGCGAAGGACCGTTTAGCAGCCGAAAATTGCAATAAAGCGAAGGTTAATTTAATTATTTAAAAGCGACGAATAAAAGGAGGGGATCGGTGCATTGCACCGGAGCCCTCGTGCAGGGTTTTCATGCAAGCGGCCAGGCACGGGCCTCCCAGGCACGGGCCACAGGCCTGGAGCCTCAGCCACCTCAGCAACTCTCCCGGCGCCACGCCACCACAAGTAAAACAAAGGCGGTAAAGAAAAGGCGGTGAAGAAAAGGCAATAAAGAAAAGGTAATGGAGCAAAGGCGGTAAAGAAAAGGCAGTGAAACAAAGGCGGTAAAAAAAAGGTAGTGGAGCAAAGGCAGTGAAATAAGCAGTAAAGTGAAAACGGTAACGTAAGTGTGAGAAAAAGAGAGAAAAAGTATATTTAACGTTATTTAATTGGGATTTACCAGTCCCTGCCTCCCAAAGGGCATATAACATGCTAGTGCTACCTAAGCTTGACATTAGGCTATATATTGCTATCGAGGCGGCTAATAAAACAAACCAAAGGGCAAGCCCAAGGTATACAAAGTTCGGGCCGCATTCCGGCGCTCCTTGTTAGTAAGCGGGCAATTAGCAGAAAGGGCAAGTATTGCCGGGGCGCCATAAGCGCAGCTATTGGTGGTAAAAAAAGCAGTTGGCCGGCAATATGCCGGAATAAAATAAAGCCGGGCGGAGGATTGCAATATCCCCCTATTTGGACCCGGCCAAAAAAAGAAAAATCGGGGGCTGGAGGGCCTAATTCCAACCCGGTATACTCCTTGTGTATCGCGTATCGAACGATAGGCTGTGCGGTTTGCCAATATGGTGCGGGTCCCGGAGGCCGTTACGATCACGCTGGCAACAGAGCTGCGCAAAAACCTTACGCATACAATACCACCCGGCGTAATAACAAATAAAGGCGCATGCAGTTAGGCAAATTTTGCGCGTGCATGCTTAGCAGGTAATGCATACTGGGCAGGCCAATCTTGCGCCGTGCGTATCGTTGGGTGCGGTTAACCGAGGAGTTGTATAAGGCTGCGACCGATGAAAAGTTGCAAGGATGGCGGGGGACAGCGGCGGCCGGGCCGGTTATTCGTTCAATATATTTTAACTGTTTGCTGGCCTGCAATTTTTTTGTGCATTTATCGTTTCGTTATATATCGTGTACCCGCGAGGCAAAAGCGAAAAAAAATTAAAAGGCGGTCTGGTAATGTGCGGATATTAAAGTATCTGATTATTAAAATTTTGGCGCGCGCAAGGCGCGCGCCCTGGGCGATAGGGTATAGGCCTTCCCCTTAAGTGGCAATAGGCACCGCTATACTTTTGCCAGTTATTTTTTGCTTTTTTTGGCCCAGTTATATTGCCGGTATCGTTATTAAAAAAAGTTGAAAAACGCGGGTTAAATAGCATCAGATGGCCTATTAGTCCCTGTTATGCAACCGGCTCATTTTTGGTGGCATTAATACCAAAATGGCCGGGGTTCCTTAACAGCCACTAACAATAGGTCCGATAGGAAAATTTTTCGGGGGGAAGGTGCTGCGAATCCAATGTTTTCCGAGGGGCTGGAAATTGCCCATTTGGCGGAGGATCTTTTGGGCAAAGTACCGTATTTTTGCATGCATTGGCGGGAGCCCTAAAAAGGCCTGGAGAAACGCCCAATCTGCTAGGCGCTTCTTTTGTTTAGGGCGTAACCGTTAATACAATTCTTGCAATTATTGAATAGGTAGGGAGGGCGCTTTTGAGGCGATCTTATAAGATCGACCTCGGCATGCTATAAAGTTGGGCAGTTTTCGCAATTGGAACCTTCGCTTGCACAAAAGTAACAGTTTATTCGACTTTTTTTTGTATATTTATTTATAGGCTCGTAATGGTGGCGGATAGGGGGGTGGCAAACAAGGGGTGCACTGATTTAAATTATATCCGTACGGCCAAAACTTTATATATAACTGTTATAAAAATTTTTCAAAACATAACCCAAACTTTTTATATTTATTCCCGTGCTTTCCGCCCGGTTTATTTCCTTACTTTTGCCAACAAGTTTTGGAGGGAACCGAACGAGATTATTCCCCCTCCCTTTCCAAAAAAAGAAAAAAAAACAAACCTTGCTTTTAAGGCTCCTTTGCCCTGGTGGCGCCAGCTACCGGCTTATTATTTTCGGGATAATATTTAACATTTATACCGTTTTTATAGGCCCTAAACTATTACTTAAGCCGGACAGGGGATTCTGGTATCTCCGGGTAATCCTGGTGGTACTGTTCAAAAAAATAAAGGCATCCCTTAAATCCCTCGGCATTATACCATATTTGGTCGGTTTTTTAATCGACCCATTTGGCCTGATATTAAAGCTTTTTATAATAGGTGCATAAAGCCAGTATCTTTTTAACCTTCCATTCGTTTTTATTTGGGGGCGTGGAAGCATCTGCTATTAATGCGGGGCTTTAACCTGCTAGGTGGTATTTTTTAGCCGGCAACTTTCGTTATTGGTAACAAAATAAAGTATTATTATATTCGTAATCCGGGCAATAGTTTTGGCTAAATTTGAGCTAATATTTTGTTTTGCCGTTAACCGTCGCAAATTTAAAAATTATATTTTCGAATAATTATTGTTTAAATTTTGCGACTTGGGTTTTAATTTTTATTTCTTTGCCAGGATTTTGTAAAAACGGCAGGCTGGGAATATTGTGCCGAAATGCGCTCCGTTTTTGGATTTGTTTTTGCCTGCTATCGCCGCAATAGAAACCCGTTTGATATTTGGCAGCTATTTTGCGTAGTATTAAAATAAGAAAGCTTTTTCTGCAGCATTTGCATGATAACTAATAAATACCGTCAGTTTTATGGTTGCCCCAGCAATTGCCAGGATTAGATTAAAGGTTGCCCCAAATATTAAATAACTGGCTATCGCTGTTTTCGTTATCGGAATTAACACTGGAAATGCCGGATGCATAACAATCCCTATAACAAACAGCTGCTTTTTTTGGTTTTAAATTCCGCTTTATTAGAAGCGTTTTGGTTTTGTTATTGATATTATTGTTATTAACCTTTTAATAATCACCAACCGGGCGGCAATAAGGTATACTTTTTCGATCCGAATAATTTTCTAAGCCCGGTAAGTAATACCTGGAAAAATAGCCTAAATTAGGCGTTCCCGCTGCTCTAATTAGCAATGCGCCGGATAACTTAGCCCTTTTATTACAGGTGGCTGCCTTAGGTATGGACCACACGCTGCTCGAGCGTAAAGCATGGTTATTACCAACAAAATTTGGCGGATCCTGAACCAGATAAAAGGGCCCAGCCGATGCAAAGCATCGTTTTAGCAGCACCGGTAAAAAAGAAGGCTTTAAAAAATTCATACCAAAAGCGTTATATTTTGGCTCGGTGCAGGGTGGAGCGGTATACTTACCGATATGGGTTGCTAAATGCTCGGTTAAGGCAGGAAAAGGGCTTAGCAAAGTCGGGGGGCCTGGCGGAGCCTTATTATTTGGCTCCAGAATGCTATAAACCTCCGGCAGATTATCTGGTATTTGGACCAGCATATCCCTTATAGGCCCCGGCGGAAGGATAGGGCCAATCAAAACTTCCGATAATTTGCAGGTGCCCGACTGCAAACCATCCCCCCCAGCCGCCGAATTTCCGGCCCTATTGTTTCGGTTTGGCCTGTAAATAACGGATGCACTTACGGCATTATTATCGGCGCCGGATAATATATTGGAATCCTTACCTGCCCGGGGGTGTTAATGCAACGATTTGCCCAAAAATGGATAAAAAATTATACATATACCTGCACCGGTAATACTGCTGCAATTACGTTCGATAAATTCCTTGGTTGGCGGGAAAAAATTATTTTTGTTATCGGGCTTGCTATTACTGGGAATCTCGATTATATTTGCCCTAAAGCTTGGGCCAATACCGCATAAAAAATTATATATAAATTGCTGTGATAATTTTAAACTTCCGGCGGTTGGTACAAAAAAATGCCCATATTAAACTCGGCTATTGGGATTTCGGTTAGCCGCAATTTTAATATATAAATAAAAAAGCTAACAATTTATCGTATAACGGATAACGTGGTTCACCAGTAAGTGGATCAAACCAGCAAATGGATCACCGATACCCGACCTCCGATCAACCGATGCGCATACCAACCCAACAACGCCAAAAATCCATTCAAACTATTCAGAACTGTATACATCGGACATTTCTATTTCTTTCTGGCAGGTGCGCGCATTATGTCCGGTTTTGCCGCAGGTGCCATATTGCTAACGAATTATTATTGCCCTTATTTTTTGACCCCCATAATTGCGCATTTTTTGCTATAATTACCCATCCAGCTCCTCCTGGTCCAAAGCATTTCGTACCTTTTCGATAATATATAACCCTCCTTGTTAAACATGTATTTTTTTGGCCCTCCGGTATTTGCTTAGCACTGTATTCGCCTTTTATAACCTGGAGCACTTTTTTTCCAAAAGGTTAACCTAATGCATAATTGCCCTGGCCCTTTTTATTAACTGGTTTATAACCGTTAGCATTGGTATCGGAAAACTGCTCTGATAATTGGAAATCCGAATTTTGATATATTCGGATTGCAAAATTGTATCCCTGGCTGTTTGGGGCATTTTGGATATCCAAAGTTCGGTATTGCTTAAAAGCTTCCTCCAGGAAGTTGGAGTTTATAACTTTATATTCAGCTTTTTTAAAATCAAATCCGGATTAAAAAAAGCAAAACCAGCCTTTTAAAACCTTCTCGGATATTTTTTTCCGTTATAAAATTAAAAAATGCCATTTTAAAATCCGAAAGGAATTTGATTTTAGTTATATGATTAATGTGCAATTTTATCAGATTTTCGATTTGTTAATTGTACACCTTTTTTAATGGGCTGAAATATCTAATATTAAGCGGCTAAAAAAAAAAAAAAATATAAAAGTATATAAAATGTAATAATATTATATTTCTGGTAATAAAGCTTAAAATCCGTCGAATAATAGCTTTTATATCCGTCCAGTATTAATAAACGATAAGGGCTTTTTGTGTATAATGCAATATATTTATTAAAATGCCAAATTTATTTTAGGCCAAGCTTATTTGTAATCCATTTATTAAAATTTATTATAATAATTTAATTATATAAAAGGTTAGTTTTTAAATACCAATTGGCCAAATAATACTGCTTTTTAATAATAATAAAAGGAGGGATTGCCCAATTGCAATTATTAACCCCCTGGATAATTATAACCCATTTCCGATTATTAGGCTGGACCAGTTTTATTTTATTACAGCTTTCTAATATTATAATAACCATAATAGCAATAATTATGCCCATAAAAAAGCCGGTTTTGTTAAAATTATAAATATTATTATCCTGGATACCATATTTGGCTATAATATTCCGTACAAGGTTGAACCAGGCAAAAATAAGCTTGGGATTTTCGCATTTGGCCCTTTAATAATTGTATTTTCGAATCCAGCGCGTACCAAACTCCAGGCAGCATTTAACAAACCTTGCAACCCAATTGATCCCGATAATACCCGCGTTACGTTTGGCAAATAATCGGTTGGCCATATTTTTAATACCAGAAGGCCGGGAAGGGAATATACAAAAATTTAGCTTAAATATGTATTTAATAAGTGCCTTTTTTTCGGAATCCGTTAATTTTTGTAATTTGGGCATAATATTATATTAAACAGGTTGGCCGTTTTTCCGCCGGGCGAAAATAAAATAATTAACCGTATAAATTTTGGCAGCACTCCGGATATTTAATTTTGGATCCGAATTAATAGCCTGAAAGGCCAAAATAATCCTGCTTTTGTTATTTGTATTTGCTATTGTTCGTTGTGGAAATTTTCGTGGATGAAGTTTAATTGATGCATGGATGTATATTGGTGATCCATTTGCTGGTTTGATCTATTTATTGGTGAACCACGTTATTAGATTTTGGCAAGCTATATGTATTCGGGAATATTAAGCTTTATTGTGGGCTTTTTATACTTTTTTTTTACTTTGCCCCGTATTTGTTTTTTAATTTCCCAGATCGGCTGGTTATAAAAATAATATTTGCAATATTATTTTATAACCCTATCCTTATATTGCGCCCATTTGCGTTTAATTTTTTGGGTAAGCGCACGAACCTTTTTTTTATTTTCCCTGCCGTAAATGCAATACTATTTTTGCTTAAACACTGTTTGTTTTTTTTCCAATTTGTTAATTTTAAGGTTTGGGGGCAGGTTTGCCCATATTTTGGCTGGTACCATATTATATTTCGCCCGAGGGTTGCGGGTAATATTAATGTGCGCAAATAGTTTGTACAGCTCATTTTCCGTTTTTTTTTCGAGAAAGGTGTTTTGCAAATCGAATTTAACCTTTTCGTTAAAATAAGCACCGTAAAAGGTGGAAAATTTAGGATTGTAACATATTATTTGATTTTGGACGATATTCGGAGCATTTTTTTGGATTCGAGTTAGCGGTCTCTTTTGGCCAAATTACTTAAACTTTTGGTCAACTTTTTTTAAGTGGGCTATATTATTTGTAATATTCGCGGCTTTTTTGCAGAAAAATTTTGGTATTTAACAAACCTCGAATTTTGCTTTTAGGCTTTATCGGGCCAAATTATTTTTAAGTTTGGTATAAAATATAATTTTGGTGCCAAAAAGGATTTTGTTACAGCCGAAATAACAAAAAACGGGGATTTTGAGCATGTATTGCTTTTATTGTAAAGGTATGCATTTTATGGACCCCGAGATATTTGTGTTAAGCATTTGCGAAACATTTGTTAAGTTTTGCGCATTAAAAGTATAATTGTATAATATAAGCATAATAATTATACTAATGGAACAAAAAATTAGTTTTCTGATAAGTGTAAAATAGAAAATAGTTTTGCGATAATTAAAATGATAAAATTGCATAAATCGTATATAGCGGGTATAAAATTTACGGTTTTAATTTATTATTCGAGCCTTTATGATAAACAAATTTGATGGTTATTATAGGGATTGCCCGATCCGTTACCGGATAACGGGCGATTATTAAAAAAATATTTTTATAATAAAAAGCTTTCGGCCGGCCCCGTTTTTTGATTTTTGCAGATAGCAGTTTATTTATCCACCGGAATTTTTTATTAAATATAATATTATCCGATTTATCCAATCCTTCTTTATTTTTTTCCTGGTTGGTATTAGATAAAAAAATGATTTTGGAGCCGAAAAGCTTTTTTATAACCTTGGGTTTTGGTTTTTTATTATGGACAAGCTCGGTGGGCCTGGCCCCGGTATAATATTGGATTATATAGCAATTTGCAAGATTAATATAATGCTGTTCGCCGGAGAAAATGCCTGTATTATAAGCAATATTAAACATTAGAATAACGCACAGCTCGGCCACACTAACAACTAATTTACCGTAAATATTAGGAGCCCGGAAACCGAAATAAGGGATTAAAACCTAACGATAATATTAGGCGCATATATTAGTAATAGCTGGATATAAAAGGGTTAAGCATAAAAGGAAGCATTTATAATATTTTATAAACTTTTTTTGCATTATTTCGGTCCATAAACCGGCCTGTGACCATGGTGTATAACTGTTGGAACTGGCGGATATATATGTGCGTTGTGCCCCATAAATTAATGGTGTGGTTCCCGTAAACGAAAAGGAAAAAATCTTTTGTTATTTTTGGTTGCAAGTTTTTCAAAATCGCTTTCGGATCGTTTACGTTTTTTTTTTTTGCAATATTTTGCCCTGGAAATTAACAGGGCAATATTTTAGCTAAAATTGTGCAATATACCGTTTTTATTTTTTAAAAATGCTAGTAATATTAATCTGGCTTGTTTTAGCCAAAATAGGCTTGATAAAAGCGCGTTCCAATCATTTTCGGTTCGCTGCATGCTCCTTGGCGGATAGCGGCGCCGGTCGCCTGTCAACTCCTCTGTATGCCTTTCTTTTTATAAATTGCGCAAAAAAATGGGCATGGTTATCAAAAGGGCCGCTGGCACCGGGTTGGCGAACGGCAACGGTTGCAGGCTGCGGCATGGGAATGATTCCATTGTTGCATGTGCGATTTTATCCTGGGG
>PYSS01000112.1:0-50943 GCA_003049465.1 Magnaporthiopsis rhizophila
CCGGTGCTGGGGTTATATCATTGGGATGCTCATGCAACGCTCCTTCGTCTGATACCTCATCCGGGTTATCTTTCGAGAGGCCATAGAGACCAGCACGTGGATGCAGCCTCCGCTAAGGTAGGGAGGGGTTCTACTTACGGGTCGGCCACGTGTTTGTCCACCCGACACGCATTCGTAGACGCGTGAACCTCTGCGGCCTAATATGATGCTACCGGCTCTGGTGCTCGGACGGGCCACATGTAATAATCTATGTTTAAGGCTCTAAAAGACATGCTCGGAAGTAGCAACAACGGCAGCGCCACCAACGCAAACTGCGGTGCGCGAGGGAGAAGCCGGCGGCACCGCTTTACACGACAAGCTGGGAGAGGGGATGTCCTTCGCCGACGCCTCGAGTCTCTGTCATCACAGGTTCCATTTTTTCAGCCGTACTTTTTTTTAGGGAGACGTGTTATTAACGCCCCCTCGTGCGCTCAACCGTCTCCTTACCGCCAGCGTATCCATTCTCCCGCTCGCTCGTGGATACGGGCGCGTTTCCACCATCACCACCACCACCACCACCACCGATGCCGCCCGTCACTTTCTTTCAGAGTTTGTCCCGAGCTACCATGGTGTGATTCAAGCGCCACCACAGCCATCCGCACGATTCCCACCACTAGGATCGGCCTAGGCTCTGAGTTGCACGGGCATAGCGTGCTGAGCGCTTCGCTGTCCAGCCCGGAAGGGGGCCACCAGCCCGAGGCTGCATTCCTCACCGGCGCCGACATCGGCGCCTCGTCCCGCCGCCGCCGCCGCCGCCGGCCTGGTTCCCAAGACGAGCCAGCAGTCGGACGTGCTGGCGTTGCTCCCGTGGGGGCTTGGTTCCTGAGGTGCTATCTCCTCCTGGCGGCCTTGTCTTCTCGGCTGCTCACACGTCAAAGGACACTAGTCCTGTCTGCCAGAGGTGCCGTCGGATATTGCCTCACACGACAGACACCTCGCCCATAACGCTTTGGGATCTGTGGCAGCGAAAACCGTCATGAGCATTGCATCGGCCACCGGGGCGGTCGAGAGACACCGGCGTTTCCAAGTACCCGGCGCCGAATACTCTGTTTTGATGATGAATTTTAACTGATTGGCATCTGGCGGCGTGCTTTTGTTTACACTTCCAGGGGCCACCAGTCGGGTCGCCGGGCCTTTGGGGAGCCTTCGAGCCACAAGGCTCGTCGGTGATTCTTGCCAGCCCGAAAAGCTTCGCGGTGTGACAAGGACTTTGCCTTTGATCTCAAGTTTTCTACACCCTTCCAGGGTCATAAATGTTAACTGCCCGGCGACCGTTCCATCACCCCCACGAGCAAAAACATCTCATTGGCCGACAGGTCAGGCGAACTCACCGTCTCACCGTTCGGACGGTGACGGGAAAAACTTAACGTTTATAATCCTAAAAGGTTGTGCAGTACTCGTCCGTTATGGGATGACTGGCGGCCTTCCCGGCCGACTGGATCATGTCGTGCCGCGAGTTCCGCCGGCCGTTCCGCATTTCATCTGGAAATTCTGCACACAAACACGATACGCGGAAGCAAAATTTGATTGACAAAACTGAGATAGCATGCCAGAAGGCCGGGCTTTTCGCTTCCCGATGGCGGGTTGCCGCTGTCTTCCTGCCACGTATACAGTAAGTACATGCTTCCTCCCTCCTACTGCTTCATGCTCTCCTTGATGAGCTGGATGAGCAGGGGTGACAGCTTGGAGGCGATGATCTGGTCCCCCTGCGCGTTGGGGTGAACTCCGTCGCGGTTGGCACTGGTCGGGTATCCCTGGGCAACGTCGAGCACGTAGATGGGAGAGTCCGTCTTGTTCTGCTGGGCGGCCCAGGTCGGGATCTGATTGTTGATAGCCGTGATTCCCGCTTGGCCGAATGAGAGCGGGATGACCGTGTCGATCTTTTTGGGTTGTCGTCAGTACCTTAGCTGGCAGGTATCTACCTACCTAGAGAGGAGCACAAGGAACGGTTTGGCAAGTAGCAAAAGTCCACATACAATGATCTTGACCTTGGGGTTCGCGCCTCTCAGCTGCGTGACGATGCTGGTGTAGGCGTTGATGATGTCGGTCGTGGTCTTGCCGCGACTGACGTCTGGAGATGGGGGATATCCCAAGTCAATCGTCAAAGTTGATGTATTAAAAGACTGATGGGGAAACGGTCTTCTTACCATTGGTACCAAGCATGAAATTGACAATATCGGGCTTGTTCTGGCGCAGCCAGCCGGGCAGGTTGTTGCGGGCGATGTCGACGGCCAGGAACCCCGAGTGGCCCTCGTGATGCTTGTCCCAGGCCGCGTCCTTGGCTCGACAGTTCATCGTGTTGCTCGTCGTCGAGCCCACAAACTGGACCTGGCTCGACACGCCGGCAGCGACCAAGTTGTCCCACAGCAGCGCCCGCCAGCAGGTGATCTCAGTGATGCTGTCGCCCAGGGGCACTATTCTGAGAGTTAGCACATGTGCATCTTCATTGCTCATTTCCTCGCGAGGGTCAAACACGAAGCAATGATAGGAGGCCGGGCCGGCTTACTGAACTTGATCTTCGTTTGGCAAAGCGCCGCGCCGGAAAAGCAGGCAACGCCCGCGAGTACAGAGGCAAACCGCATCTTTTTCGTTTTCGGCAGTTGGTGATCTCAAAATGTCGCTTTAGTTCCTCATCGATGACAACTTATCATCCACCACCGCCCCTGAGCATCGTGGGTAACCAATCTATTTATACCAGTACGTGCCGCCGGATGAGGCACGGCACCAAGCTATGTACGGTATCTATTCCGTGGACTGTGATCATATGCCGACGACGACGACTCCCTGCCACACTATCCCCTAAGTGCCATAAAAACGAGAGTGGCTATGATAAAAAAAAAGTATCCCTCAATTTATCCTTGACACGGATGCCAGGCTGCTAAGCTAAATACCTACAAAAACACGTTGTTCAACGGCATTTACTGGGATCGGCTGAGGAACGAGAGGATCATCACGGCCCGGAATCTGGACGTGCGTGCTACCGGCTCAAAAAGACAATATGGGGAAGATGAGCCTGTGCAGATTGTAGATTGATATAATTTACCCAACTCCGATTTTCACACAGGCAGACGGTCCGGATGGCCCCCATGAGAGCCCTGCCCGCCATGTGCCGGCTCCAATAAAAACCCGTCTGGATCTCGCCGGTTGCGGTGATTGGATGCGTGGGGCGCCAGACACCGCGCGGCCTCCCCATATCTCCGCCGCGGTCCCGGCAAATATCTGGGTCCGAATGCTCAAGCATGCGGGCAGGCGGGTTGCGACCGTGGACGAGCGGAGCGGATCAATCGCCGACGCGGAAGGTGCATTAGGTAAGTACCTACATAATGTTCCGATCGCATCTATGCCCGGAATGGGAGCGGACGGACGTACGTGTAATGCAACGCAACGTACATACAATACGCAGGCCAACCGGGAGTCCCCAGGCAGAGGAATGCAAAGAGAAAGAATGACATGGGAGCGGTGACACTAGGCAAGCACCGGGGTAAAAACACACAGGTGGAATTGGATCCTAAAAGAAAGTCTATTATTACAAAAGATCTTCACATCTTCCATTGTTGGCGATTGGAGACAACTTCCCGCCGGCACAATGCCTCCTCTCCGGCTTGTTGTAGCTGGGAAACTCCTCTATCCACTTCTTCATGATGGCAACTCCCTTGACCTGCGCGCTCGCCACTTCCTCGTTGACGAGGGCGTCATCAAGATACAGGTCGCTGGTGTGGATGCACCCTTTCATGACCAGAATGGGGTGCTCATCGGTCGACTGGAGCTCACCGCCTGGCCTATGTACCGAGGCCACGCCGAGTTCGCGCCAAGGGTCGAACCCGCCAAAGACCTGCAGCAGTCGCGTCGTGTTGGTGTAGAGCCGGCCGCCCTTGGCGAAGCTGTTGATCTTGTCCACGTCGAGCCCCTGCGCGATGCCATACGTGTATGTCTTGCCGTCGACAACCTCGGCCGCGAAGGTAAAGTTGCAAAGGAGCTGTGAATAGGTAACGCCCAAGAGGCGTGAAACGATGGTCGGCTGGTCCTTGGGTGCGCCGGTTTGCCAGTTTCTAAACCTGTACATAGAGGCAAAAAGAAAGACGAGAGGTTTTTTTTTTTCTCTGCTTGTTAGCCACCAATTGCAGAAACAGGACAGTGAACACACAGGACCGAGCGGCAGCTGCAACTCACGGTTCGTTGCACAAAAACCACTCCCATTGCCTGTTTGCCGGACCCCTAAGGCTGGTGTTGGTATAGACAACATCGGTGGCGTTGAACGAGTTCCGGCAAGCGAGAGAGTTGTTGCCGTAGGTTGCCGCGTCGCATGAGCCAGGAGCCACTATCTCCCTCGTGTACTTGGCGTAGCCCTCCAGTGCCTTCTCCAGGCCAACTCCCTCAGCAGTCGGCTTGGAGGCGTTCGGGAAGACGGAGGGGATAGCGTTCTGTACCGCTCCCCAAAGAACCGGGAATTAGCACCTCATGATTGATGACAGACTTGGGGGAGCGGACGAAACAGCGGCTTACCTCGACATAATCACACCACTCATAGAAAGCTGAGTACCGCTTAGCGGGGTACATGCTCTGCCACCTGATGACGCTTGAGAGGGCGTTCCCGAAATCGGCGTCGTGCTCAAGGGTTGCAAATCCGAACTTTGTCTTCAGCGCCAGCTTCTCTTCCGGCGAGCCGGTGAGAAGCACGTTGTCCACATGCTCGATGACCCTTCTCACGTCGACACTACAGTTGCGCGGCATCCCCTCCTGGATGGGACCGAAGTACCGCCAGAAGTCGGCGACGGCCTCGACAGGAGCGCTGCTGGCGTAATACGCCCAGAACGTGCCCGGATAGAGGCGTTCAACATAAGCCGCCAAGGAGCCCCCAAAGGAGGCGCCCGAGAGGACCCAAGGCGCCTTGAACGGTGCGCTTTTGCCTTCGGGGTCAAAGGGCAGCTTCACGTTGCGGGCGAAGTAGGTGTTGTCGGCGAGGGAGTTGTTTAGCGTGAGGTATTGCAGGTTGCGCACCGTCAGCTGGTCGAAAGGCGAGGATTTGCCGAAGTACCGATGCTCGAGCAATATATTGGCGCGCCCAACCGCCTGGGAGATCATGCCCTAAGACTCCATCTATGTGTTAGCATTATGCAGGTACAGAAACGGCAGGCGGGCACCTCGTCGGTGCAGAGATATCCATTGTGTACCGACAGGTATGGTTCTGTTCGTAAGCAAAGCCTCGTAGCCATCGCCCGCAGCCTCTCCGTTGCTGAACACGACGACGGGCGAGCCCGGGCCGTTGTAATGAGTGGTGTCATACTAGTCGGTACCTTTGCTTGAAGGTACCGAGCGAAGGGTTGGAGTGGTCGAGCAGCTGGTCAAAGAAGTCATATTTGAAAGTTCTTTTAGCAGCCCGGCGATCCAACCTGCTCTCTTCAACCTCCCCGTGAGTCTGAGCCACGCCCTCGTCGTAGACGGAACTAGGACGGTGAACAGGAATAAACCCCCTGCGGGCGGCCATGGCGCCCTGGCCGGCACGAAAGGCAACCCAGCAATAAGCTTGCGTCAATGTCCACGATAGGAAAGTCGCTGGGAAACAGTGGGGCTTAAAAAAGCCCTAAGCCTTCGACCCCAGTATTTCCATCGCGGGTTGCTGGATATGCGGCGCCCGTGACAGCAAAGAAGTATTCGCATCGTCAAATTACCAAAAAAAAAAAAAAAAAAAAAAAAAAAAAAAAAAGCCGTCAATGGATCCCAAAGTAGGTGGCTAATAGCTGCGCCACACCGTTCCCATGTTTCCCGGATATTGGATTTTGCCTTTTATGATACGTTGTGGGGGCGGTTGCATTCGGGTTTTGGCCGAAGGTGAGAAGGCACGGGTGAAAGAAGGGTTCCAGCGAGCCTCAATTTCACATCTTCTTCTTGATCTCCTCGGCCGTGCCCTTGGCTTTGCCTTGCATCTCGTATGCTTTACCCTTGGCCTCTCCCGTAAGCTCGCTTGCCTTGCCTGATGCCTCGCGGCGGAGCTGCTCTGCCTTGCCCGTGGCCTCGCCGGTTTGGATGTCCTTGGCGGCCTCCTTGACCTTGTTGCCTACGTTGGCTGTGGAAACGAGAGAAAAAGTGAAGGACGGGTCAGCGATAAATAAAAAACCATGTCTGGCTGTCATTGAATCACCTACCGGCGATGTCAATGCCGTCAACCAGCTTGTCGCTGACGGCGCGATCTGCCTTCTTTAGGACATCCTTGGCAGACTCAGTTGCGGTCTTGTGGAAGGTGGTGGTCGTGCTGAATGCTGACCTCGGGACGGTAGCTGTGACGGTGGTGCGCGAGACGGTGGCCAAGCGGCGGACGGCGACCTCGGACAGGAAAGACATGATGGGCGATATGTTGTCGTCGTGGAAGAGATGATGTAGATCGGCACGAGGCGAGTGTTTGTGGGTTGCTTTTTTCGAGAAAGGATCGAATCGTCGAGGTGAGGTTGACTCGGTTTGGGGACAATTTGAATGGAGGATAGAAAGGACCGGACCTGTCTCCGGCATAAATATCAACATCTAGGCTAGCCTAGCACCTTCCCGCGGTTACACTTGTTTGCGGTACCTAGTGATGATCCATGTGGTAATGATGATGTCATTGGAAGCTCTGGTGGGGCCGAGCTCGCTGGAACCTGACCAGTGACGTACCACGGCCGGAGATCAGATCAAAAACACATGGAAACAACATGAGATGGACATGGAGGCCAATTGCTTGTGGAAAGATTGGAATCAAGGGCTCTGGCTTATCACACTTTTCCCTATTGGTGGCCTGCGATCTTGACTGGGAACACTGTAGATATTTTCCAATTTCAGCCGTCGCAAGGGGCGCAGATCCGAGCATCCATCCAAAAAATCTCGCCCACTCGCGGTCCAGTACCGAAATGCTTTACCGCCCCGTAAAGACAGGTTTCCTCTTCTCCGCAAACGCCCGCAGTGCCTCATTCCTGTCCTCCGTCCGAATCACTCGCTCGTACATTTGCGCCTCACGCTCCGCCGACGGCGCCTCGACGGCCTGCAGCGCCGCCCGCACCGCAATGGGCCCTCCCTCACAGATCTCCCCCGCCAGCCTGACGGCCTCGCTAAGCGCCGCCCGTCGCGCCGCCGCCAGCAGCAGCGCCTGCCTGTCCTTCTCGTCCGGCGCCTCCGCGGCCTCGTCATCGGTGAGTGCGACCTCGACCAGCCGGTCGGCCAGGCCGAGGAAGTAGGCCTCGGGCCCGCCGATGACCCGGCCCGTGGCGATGAGATCACGCGCCCGTGCCCGCCCTACCACGGCCGGGAGGCGGTGCGTGCCGCCCGCCCCCGGGATGATACCCAGCCGCGTCTCGGGCAGGCCGACCGCGGCGTTGGACGTCATGACGCGGAAGTGAGTCGCCAGCGCGAGCTCGAGGCCGCCTCCCAGCGCGCGCGAGGATATTGCCGAGATGGTCGGGACGGGGAGCGCCTCGATGGCGGCCAGGGTGGAGCGCAGCGAGGTAAGAAATTGGTTTGTCCTGTGCGTGGAGGGGATGGAGGCTCCGCGTCAGAAACACAGAAGACAAGGTGGCACGCAACGGTCAGAGTAGGTAGTCTCACTCCTCCTGTGTAAAACCCCTCCTCTCCTTGAGGTCCGCCCCGGCGCAAAAAGAGGCGTCGACGGCGCTGGCCAGGACGAGCGCACGTGTGGGGCCCTTCTCACCGCCCCCGAGGGCGCTGTCGAATCGGTTGCTCCACGACGGCGTCGGGATCTCGTCGCCGGTGGTAGAGTCGTACTGTGAGCCGACGCCGTCGATTTCGTCGCGCAGAGAGGCGAGCAGGGCGCGCGAGATGGCGTTGCGGGCCGCGGGCCGATTCAGCTCCAGGACGCGGATGTGACCAGTGTTCGGGGCGGGAATGTCCGTCACGAGGATCAATGGGCCCGCCTTCGCGTCATCGGCTGTCGAGTAGAGCCGGGCGATGGGGCGCCAGCCGTGGCTCTGCAGGTACGGCGGAGCAAATGGGGGATGAGGGGCTTGACGGGCTGCTGCGGCGGCCGCCCGCGCCGCCCCTGAGCAGACAAGGCGTGGCCGCAGAAGCATCCTTTCATCGGTGGGCTGACGCGCAAATGGAGATGCGAGTTGGTTGGAGATGGCGTCAATTGGAGGCGCCCTGGTCAGGGTCTTGGCCTCTGCGGCTCTCCTCTGGCTTGGAGCTCGTCTCAACAGCGGCTAGCATCGGATCCCCCGCAGTTAAACCTGAGCCCTAGTGGCGCAATTGTGGTCCGTGCGCACACCCGTGTCGGAAGTGGAGCCAATTGGGAAGCAGAATTGAATGCAACTTGGTGCAGCAAACCACGCAACGACAAGTCAAGTACATAGAACGCGCCTGCTGGGAAGCATCCAAAACGGAAAAGAAGATCGGGCCTTTTTTTGTCCGCCAAATTTAATACGCCAACACAGGTTTCATCTTTCTTTGTTTTTGTATTTTTTGTCTTCCACCCTTCCCATCATTTGTGTGTCAAACGGCCGTGCTTTCATTGCTTCCAGCCTGTTGGTCTTTGTCCGGAATGTGCCGGAATTGGCAATTACCAACGGTGGAGGCTAGGTTGCTCTCTCTGGTAAAACACGATGATGACGTCCTGACGGCCTCGCTGGGTCGGGAGGAAGAAGCCTCCAAGAGCAAACGCAAGCAAGCAACTCCACACGCCACTTTTTAGACAAACTCGCCGCGTCAAAATTCTTCGTTCGGGAGTGGCGTTGGTCTCGGCCGATCACAAACCCACCTTTTCTCCCCAAGCTGAGCCTTCCCTGGCGATCCTGCCTCACATGTAGAAACGAGATGTCTAGCAGCACCTACCTACCTGCCTTACCTACGACAACGGAAAACGATGTGGTGCTCGCAGGATCAGCGAGTCAGCGATGTCTCTCGTTCCTGCCGACTGAATGCCTACTTACCTACACCTACTGAGCCAACGAGGCGCTGGCTCGGCTCGCGCTCCATGCTCGATAAACGCGGGCCTGCAACCACACCCGCCTGGCCTCACCGGCGTGGCTGGGCAATATCCGTATCGCATTTGGGTAGGTGGGATAGGGCTTGAAAATCGAGATTAACTTTCCTCGTTCTTACCTCTTTTTTTTACGGTTAAAAAACTCAGTGACAATGGCGTTCTCCTACCGCTGGTTTCCATCATGTCTGGACACTTACCTGAGTACTAAGGTACCTATATAGCATCCGATGTTAGCTCTTTTTACCAGCCCTTAGCTGCTTCCATTTTCGAGTCGGATCTCGCAATTTCCTTCCCTCAATCTCTTGTCCTTGCCAGTTTCTTAAAGCGACACTGCTCCGGGGACTCGAGCTGGCTCATTAACGGTAGGTGATGATGAAAGAAGGCTTGACTGGAAACCTGAGCACTGAAGCTCGCAGCCGACTCCCGTGTCCGACGAACCTTCATGGTGTTGTCGTTTGGTGGCAATACCTACCTAGGCAGCAGCGTGGTCCAGTTGCCCCTTCACCATGCTGGGCCAAGCTCCACAGCAAATGCCAGCAACGGTCTGACACCACCCATTCGACCTCCTATAACTGGGGCGACAGCGTTGTTGATGTTGTTCACGACACTCCCGTCGCAGCAGAGCCAGAACCCCAAGACGCCGACGGTAAGTGACCCTCCAGCCCACGACCTTTGGTTCTCACGCCCAAGGATGGCAAAACTCTCTTGGTTACTGGCACCTGTTTATCAGCCATCTAACAGAGCCACTGGACTCTGGCAAGTGGTCCGACCGTGATCCACAGCTACAATAGCCCTTCGGATCCAAAAAGGCATTGCCAAGCAGCACGTCGAGGTGACCTGAGGGCAGGCCAGGCCAGGCGTAGCGGCGGAACACTCATTGCAATGGACAACAACTCCAACAACACCGGAGCCGCTAGAGACAGGATGCCAGAAATTCCACCTGTCAACATGCCCAGAGGTCCATCCGTCAACAGACCCGAGCTCCCGCCCAAGGCCTGGGACCGCACGGCGCACGACTCCGCAATGCTCGATAGTTTATCGTTGAGGCCTGCATTGTCGTTGGCGAGGTTCTCGCTCAAATCTCCAAGCTTTGCGCACCCCGAGCCTGCACTCCGCACCACCCTCGCCAACGAGACGTTGGGACGCGGCGTCCTGATTACACCAAGTGCTTCTGAGACTTTCCCTGACACTCTGCACGGTGGGAGCAAGTACCTTCCGATCCAGAAAATAGACCAGTGCCACGTGGAGGGTCATCTCGGCCACCTCTGCTGCAGGCGTTCGTGCCAGCGGCTCGAGTGCGCCAGGGACTACAGGAAGCGAGACCGGGCGAAGCGACATGGAAGTATTTTCCCGCGCCTCGAGCGCCCGAGTCTTCCCATGCTCCGAGAGCACTTACGCGGAGTGCCAGGAGTGCCGCCGAGTCAGCCTAGCCCCAAGGCGCGCCCTACAGCGTGGCTCAGGTCGCTGATGTTCGCGTCGCCAGATTCTCAGAGGAGCCGCGAACCGCAACGTACCGCGCCCCAAGTCCAGGAGGACCTTCGACAGACGACCCCATCAGAGTCCCAGGTCGGCCATGGTCAGCCCCGGACTGCGACCCAAGCTCAGGCGGACGTTGGGCAGCCGGCTTCTGAGAGACCGAAACAACACTATCAACTGCCTCCGATCGCCCAGATGGAGCAGCCCGCTAGGCTACCTCCTATAGTTGGCCCTCCGGAGCAGGGCTGTCAGCCCTCTAGCCAGCAGCCCACAGCCGCTCCCGGTACCGAAGTCCAGGGGCACCACGCCAATACGGGGCAGCCCTATAGCCAGCAGCCCTATAGCCAGCAGCCCGTAGCCGCCACCAGGACCGGAGCTTACGACTATTATGCCAATACGGGGCAACCCTATAACCAACAGCCCGTAGCCGCCGCCGGGACCGGAGTAAAGGAGCACTTTGCCGGTACGGGTCGGCCCTCCAGTCAACAGCCCGTAGCCGCCGCCGGTACCGGAGTCCAGGGGCACCACGCCGGCATGGGTCAGTCCTTCACCCAACAGCCCGCAGCCGCCGGCGGGGCTAGAGCCCACGGTCACCATGCCGACACGGACCAGCCCTCTAGCCAACAGCCCGTAGTTCCTGCCTGGACCCAAGTCCACGGGCATTATGCCCATATGGACCACCAATCCTTTGGCCAGCATCCTGTATCCGCCGCTTGGAACGCAGTCCTGGAGCACCGCTCCGGCACGGATCAGCCCTTTAGCCAACAACCCGTAGCCGCCGCCGGGACCGGAGCCCACGAGCACGGGACCGATATGGCACCTCGCTCCCACTCAGGTGAAGGCCGGGCCCCGGGAGATCAGGCCGCTTCGGGCGAGGAACCCGCGTATCGGACTTCCTGGCCGCCTTACCGCTGAAGCGGCCCCGCCCAACGAACATTTCACATCTGCTCGCGACGCATCGTGGAATGCCAGGGAAGGGGGAGTTGTTCGCAAGTTGGTGTAACGTTGACGCCTCGTCTTGCAGCGTCGGGATTTGATCGAGGCCATCGAGGTCGTTGGGGATTCTTAGCGATAATGAGTATTTATTGTCTACACAGCGATACCGAGCACAGATTTATACCGGCTCCTGAGATGTGGAAAGCCATGACGGGTGGTGATGGCGCTTGTCGGCGATAGGGGTGGTCCATGGCACTCTCAGGTTACCTGCCTATGAATGGAACCCTTTTCCCGCACCCATCTTCCTCTCTTCCCTCCGGTTTTCCTCCTTTTTTTGGACCGCATTATTTTGTGTACATATTCGCCCTTAGGGTATTCATGTTTGAGTTTCTATCGTGTAAGAGGTATACCAAGGTACTACCTACGGAGTGTGGAAAATTCACTCATCCAGTCTGACAAGCCATCACCTCTGCGTTCTGTGCGAGCGCGTACTTTTGTGGCCTGACGCTGCTTGATGTGCGCACCGTCTCGCACAGGAGGTTTAGATCCCAGCCCGATTTCCCGCCATTGCTCAGATGGCGATGGAGCAGGTCATCAGCCAGGTCAAACTGTCCGTTGTCACACCACGAAGATAGTGAGCGCGGCTAATATACCCAACACCCAACTGAAACCATAGTCACCGCCCTCGAGTCCACGAACACGCACAATCACAACAGCACATTGCAGTTGGGCTTATCGTCAGTACAGCGGCGTGGGATGCGGCAGCGTTTGCTCGTCTGAGGATTCAGTGTGCCCATGACGCGTTACATGTGCGAATCTTCGGCTCGGAAACGTGTGTACAGCGATGATATGGTTTGCTGGATCAACCTCGACCCCGCTCACGGGGCGGAAAGACTGACTTGCCATTGCGGCATTCAAAGCAACACCAGTAAAAAGTACTTGCATGCAGGGCGCAGCGAGATTTGCAACCACCATCCCTGTGTGGCCCCGGCTTGGTCGTCTTGGGGACCACGATGGCCGTCTTTATCCAGCGCCCCGCTCCGTCCCCTCCCTGGGCACGGCGAATCCGTCATGCCAGGGCGGCTTGGCGTCCGAGAGATGCTGTCGCAAACAAACCGGGGCGGTACAACGACGACACCTTGCCCAAGCATGGATTCCGGAAGCAGGAGTCCGGCCGCTCTATCTGTTTGACAACACGCCCTTGATGCGGATCTATACGTTATTGCTCATTTAGAGCCCGACGTATAAGTTAAAAATGGACGGTAAAAGCGAAGAGAATGGTGGTTGGCTCAAGGCGACCAAGGCTGCTTTACCGACTCAGGGGTTCTCTGGGACTCATCGTCGGCCTATGCTGATGAAACCATTCCCGGGCCTGAGCGCGTCTAGGCGGGAGGTGGAGGAGATAGCAGAGAAGATGCTAGCACCGCTCCAATGCAAACACCCCAGAAATGCGAGCCAAGTTCGCTGCCTACTACGGCCTCAAGGCAACCGAAGACGATCTAGCGGCGTCGACTGACATCGTCTACATCCTCCACCAGATCGCACTGATGGACGAGGAGGATGCCATGGAGGCCGTCGCCAAGGTCATTGAGCTCTATCACAGCGGCCCCAACTTCCTGGGCGCGATGATGGCCACGCCGAAGCTGCTGCCCCAGGGGCCTCGACCCGGCCGATTACGACTTTGACCTCAAGACGGCAAAGACGACAAGTCACCATGCGGGTCCTCACGGGACAGAATCCAGACGTGGCTGCGACTTCCAGTCGTTTTGTTATACCCACTAACAGGCACAACACGCCACCTACCATACCGTAGAGTTCGCCGTTGCCAATAACGACGGCAAGTTGTACTACGCGGATCCGTTGCGGCGCTTCGTCGTCTGATGGCTGGCGGGTGTCGCGCCAAGGTGTATTCCCTCCTGCTTCGTGCTCATTTTTCTCTGGTTCCGCATCTCCAATCGCATCTTCAAATCGCTCTGGTCCTTCAACTCGATCACCTAGATACAGCCCAAGAACTCCACGCGGGGAACGACAACGGGCTTTTGGGCGAAATGGGGATCCAGCCCTGAGCTACGTTCGACTGGAACATCACCCGCTCTGAGTTCCTTCAGTGCCGCGCAGCCATACAACAAGCCGGTGCTGTCTGCCCTCGACATGACTAAGATGTGCCAGGGCGAGATGCATTGGTTTGCGTATGTGCCGATTAACAGCAATTAGGGTAAGATGGCTCCCACGCTCCGGTCCTTATTATCACGCCCGCTGACACCTCCCACTCGATCCGCATCCAGCATTCAACAATTTTGGCGTCAAAGTCAATGTCACGCGGTTCCTCAAAGGGCACGGCAATGGCATGAAAATCGAGGCCTGCCGCGAGTACGGTCCTCCGTTCTTGTCGGGTGCCAACGTTTTTGGCTAGGGGGTGCCGCTGTTATGACCATACGGGTTTGACCCAGACGTGGCGTGAGTGGGGGCGCTCAACCGGACGGAGAAGCAACAACCCATGGTACGCGACCAACGGCATGCAAGTCTCCTCCGTCTTCATGTACCACATCAAACGCGACTACGGGCCTCGACTCTGAACGGTGCAACTATTATCAAAACCGGTTTCGACGCTGGAGTGGCCAGACCTCTGGCCTTATCTCCAAGACGGAGCTCCCCTGGTGGTGGAAACAGGTTCCGCTGGCCGGCGTTGCTACAGCGCTTACACTGGAACGCGCCGCTGCTGCCGCTGCCCGCCGTGGCATGTTTCGGGCCGTTGCCAGCCGACTATCCCATGAAGTCCCGTAATAATAGGAGTTCGTTGGCTAGCGCATTTAGCTCCTGTCCCCTACCCACGCTCCAAGCCATGAATGATAAGTTTAAAATCATGCAAAGCGTTCAGCCGTTCTGTCCTCCTTCAGCCCAACCTCCCCTATCTAAAGAAGTGACGCCATATTAATGATACAGGTTAAAGTAGCCAGCCCTTCGGTCCGATACCAGCATCCTCTCCAAATCAATATCCATCCATCCCAAGCCAGCCTTTGCCCATCACTGCGCCGCTGACCGCCAGCGGTCGTTGACCACAAAGAGAGAAACGATGGCGATGGAGGCCATGGCGACGGCGCTTACTGGCCCGTAGTATGAGTTCCCCGATGACGTGCATGTGCACCCTCCCGATCCGCCGCCAGCCGGCCTATTCCTCGACTTCGACGGCTTCGACGGCTTCTCGCTCAGGTCCAGGCCCGCGATAGCAGGGAGATGCTGGGCTACCTCCCTGCTCTCGTCGTAGACGAACCAGTTCACCTTGATGGGCTTCTTGCCTGGGTCTTGGCATTCCAGATCGAGGCCAAATGCCTTGATGGCTTTGTCTTGGTTGTCTTGGCTAGGCGTCTCCCACGCGGCGACTGCGGCGTCGGCTATGTCGGCCAGGTCCCCCAGCCCGAGCGCAAACTCCAGCCTGCCGGCCAAGGCGCTGTCTGAGGATGGGCTCAGTACGATGCTACAGGTCCCCGCCTTGACTGCGCGCACGCCGGCGTCGTCGGCGGGAACCTTGTACACGCGCAGACGCTGGGCATTTTCGTCGTCGTCGGTCCCTTGGAGGCTGCTGATCAGGGTCCTGCAGTCGTCGGCTTTGGCTGCCGCTATGCCGGGGCTGAGTCCCTTGCCCTTTTCGGCGGCGTCTATCTTGCAGACGCGTGGCAGGGCGCGCTTGCCAAGCATGATGTGGTCGGTTGCCAGCTGTTCGATGGTGGTTGCCGAGGCGGCCACGAGGAGCAGCGCCAGAGCGAGCCACTGGATAATGCGGTGTCGATACGCCATAGTCGAGTTCGAATTCAAGCGTGTTGTTTTTATGTTGCACGGTATCTGGTGATAGGGAGCTACGGCAAGTACGAGAAGCCGTGCGTGCCGATGGCCACCAAGCTATATAGATCCACGGTTCGTAATTCTCTCGTGAACAACCGTCTATGTAATGACAATGTCTACATCACCAATTCCTGAGAGCTCACCATTCGTTGGTGACTCGTCCCTCGCCTTTCAGTACTTGATCTAGCCGGATTGTGAAGTCAACGGAGCTCCATTGCTGGCGCTTAAGGTTATTTATCTTCGCTGTGTGCATCAGACTGGACTTTGCCGTATGCCCATCATCCCATCGCCCTCCTGATCGTAATGCGCAAATCTTCTATCTCAGCGACGTCGTCTCGGTTGCAACCCTACTCTCCTTGACAAGCGGGCGTGGTTGAATTCGTTTTTGTCAGCATATCTTGGACGCCCCCCTCGCGCTCAGTCGAGTCGTGAACCTGAGCGGCAGGCTGTTGCCGGCTGCCACGCATCATCGTCAGTATCCTTGATAGGTAGTTGATTCTTCTTTGCCGGCCAGCCAATCCGAGGCTGATTCAATTGCCGGCGGGTATTGTAGAGTGATATCGCTCGTAGGCGTGGATATATTGCGGTGGGCGATATGCATTTTAACCCGACCATTAGGAGCGCTGCAGCCAGCCGCCCAATATACCAGATTTGCAGGCCGCCATTGGCACCTACCTGCAAGGGCCGTCTTCCCGGTCTTCTCCCGCAAGCATCCATGCCGATTCCCCCTGCACTCCCATTCACTGACTTATAAACCTCTGTTCCGGTTAACCTTTCGATGTGAGGGAGGCGGGTCAAGCAACTTCACCACTCAACGTCCCTTTTTAAAGTTTGCCCAAGATCAGACTCAACCGCTGCGCAAGATGGCTTGGTCAACTCGCCTTCTGGTCCTGCTGGCCGCGCTGGGCGCTCAAGATGTATGGGCCCAGTCCAGCCGAGGTTCCGACTTTCTGCGCTTCGCCTGCTCCCAGCTCGTGGTCGAGCGTACCGATCCTCTCGTCAACCCAGGGCAACTTCCATCGACCCATATGCACCAGATTGTCGGCGGCAGCTCTTTCAACATCACGGTAAACGGAAATCCTTGCAGCCGGATCATTACTGAAGTATATCTCGAGGCATAGACTGACTTGAAGCCGCTTCCAAGATGGACCCAATGACCATCGACCCGCCCAAGACGTCCCGGTGCACCTCTTGCAGGATGGTAGAAGACTTCAGCAACTACTGGACGGCTTCCATCTACTTTAGGTCTCCCGAGAATGGCACCTTCAAGAGGATTCCTCAGATGGCCAACGGACAGCTGAACGGGACCCTGATGAAGCAGGAAGGAGGCATCACCGCCTACTACATGCGTCCCTTCAGTGGACGGAACAAGAAGACGACCGTCATGAAGCCGGTGCGTCTCAGGTCGGCAGGCACTCGACCGACGAAAGGCCGGCTGACATTTATCCCCTCCTCCGAAAAATAGGGCTTCCGCATGTTCGCGGGCGACATTAACCGCAAGACCAAACCCCCCCGGCCGATCAACGTCTGCCACCGATGCCTCTCGGCGAGCGAGCGGGTGATGGGAGGCGCGGGCGCGCCGTGCGACAGCTCCGACACGGCCGAGTTCCCCAACAAGCCCTGTCCCGGCGGCATCCGCGCCACCGTCATCTTCCCCTCGTGCTGGGACGGCAAGAACCTGGACAGTCCCGATCACGTGTCGCACGTGGCCTACCAGCCCGGGAGCAACCTCGCCGGCGACAAGTGCCCGAGCACCCATCCCGTCCGCATTCCTCAAGTGATGTACGAGATCATGTACGACACCAGCGGCGCGTTTGCGGACCCCAAGTACTACAAGAATGGGAAGCAGCCGCTCGTGTACAGCTTTGGCGACTCGTATGTTTCCAGATGGCCTTCTAATATCGTTTTTTGCAATCTCGGAGAGGAGGGCTTGACTGCTGACTGGCCATGCCGCTCAACACCAACAGCAAGGGATACGGAGCCCATGGAGACTACCTCTTCGGCTGGAAGGACGGCGCGCTCCAGCGGGCAATGGACGCGCTCGGGACCAACTGCTTCAGCGAGGACTGCCCCGTGCTGCAGCTGCAGTCGGCGGATGATGCCATCGCCTGCACGAAGAAGCAGCAGTACGTCGAGGACGTTGGCAACAACGGATGTAAGTAGCGCGTCGGCTCTATCCCCTCCCTGCTCCTAGTTCCATCCTGGGTCGGGCTAACGAATACGCTTGCTGCTACAGGGCTGAAGGAGCTCCCGGGTGGCAATCCGGTCTACTAAGGCGAAGTGAGACGTCGATGGGAGGAATCATTGCTCGGGTTTGCCAGACACATGGGTTTACTGATTGCCCTTCTTTGTGGCCCGGGCGAGTTGGATACTTAATGGTCGAGACCAATCTATTTTACCGAGTTTATCATGAGAGCTGAACATGCCTGCTTAAGTTCAACAAAGACCTGCAGCTTGCATTCATCCGGCCCTCGTAGACGATTCTAGCCTTTGAAAGCTCACATCAATGTGCTCACCAGCCCAATTGGGTGCCATTCCGTAGATCGTGGTGTCTGCGGTTGGCTGCGACTGCTGACGTGCGGTTTGTTTATTGGCCCTCCCAGTCAAGGGCCACTCGGCCCTCAGCTCAAGTCCTGTGCTCACTTCACCTTCCTCCGGTGCTTCGCTTCTCGCCGCAATTAATTCCCCGGGAGTTGTCACTTCTCAACTCTGCAAAGAAATAAATGAGTGCCGACATGAGTACAGCGTCAACGGCGGAAAGGAAATATGCGACCGAGGTCACAATGACCGACAAGGACGGCGGCGACTGGCCATCCTCGCCGTCTGCAACCGCCGCGGCCTATCACGCCAACAAGGCACCACCCTCACCGCCCGACCCACCGCCCGACCCACCAACGGTCGGCGCGCTGCACGCCACCTCGCCCCAGCTCCTAAACCAGCCCATCACGCTCGAGGCCTTCCGCACCCTCGTCGGCATCCCCCAGCAGCAGCAGCAGCAGGCCGGCAGCGGCGGCAATAACAACAACATGCCACCGCAGTTCCCGGCGCCGTCGACCATCACGCGGCGCACGTGGCGACATCTGCTGCTGCGCAACGACCCATCGACGACGGAGCGGCCGACGTCCATCTACTACAAGCTGCGGCGCGACGAACGGCACGCGCACGCCATGCACGCGCTGTTGGACGTGGTCGTGTACGCGTCCATGCTGCTGCAGATGGTGTTCGCGGCCGCGCTCGTCGTGCTGGGCGCCCTCAACGGCGACTACCACCTGCCCGTGGCCGTCATCGGCGCCCTGACCGGCATCCTGGCCGGCGTGCTGTCGCTGGTCAAGGGCCAGGGCCTGCCGAACCGCTACATCCGGTACGCGGGCGAGTGCAGGCGCGTGGCCGACGAGATCGAGTTCATGGAGCGCGGCCTCCGCGCCGGTGTCGCCGTCGGCCACGTCACTTACGCCCACGTGCTGGAGCTGCACCGCCTCTACGAGGGGGCCGTCGAGGACGGGGTCGCCAACCATCCAACCGCCTGGGTCTCGGCCGTCACCGCCAGGGGCAAGGCGACCTCGGGCCCGGGCCATCGGGAGGATGACCTGGACGCCCCTAGTGGTGGTGGCCATGGCGTGATGGTTTCGTCGGCGTCGCATGTCAAGTCCGCGGCGGCGAGGGGGGGTCAAGGGCCGCTGACGAGAGGGTTTGGGAGTACATGAAGATAAGATATAATTATCAAACGTGCAAAAGATTTCTACCCATGTCCATATATCTATACACAAGCATCCCCACATCGCTGTGAAAAAAAAAAGAAAAAAAAATTGAGAAATTGAAAAATTGAAAAACATCCAGGCATCACGACAGCAGAATGGCGCTCTCGGTGCCCGCGCGCTGCGTCGCGCTCGACGTGTCGTTCTTGGGAAAGCAAAAGTTGATACCGGTGCCCTGCGGCCCGTCGCCGTACACCCAAGTCGCGCCGACGCACTTGCCGGCGACGCTGGCGGGGAAGAGGTTGAGCTGGGCGCAGAGCGCGAGGCAGTCGTCCATGCTGCGCACCGGGAACCTGCCCATGTCGTTGCCGCCAAAATCCGTGCCGCACATCTTTTGGAACCTCAGTCCCGTGCCCGGGACGGTGTGCTTGTCCTGCCCTGCCGAGATGGGACACTCGATGCCCGGCGGGATCCCCGGGTTGGAGCCCGGCGCGAGGGGCGTTGTCGTGCTGAAGCACACCTTTGGGTTGGGGATCTTGTTGTTGTCTGATTGCGATGGTGCGGTGGGCTGGGCTGAGCTCGCCATTGTGCTGCTGCTGCTGCTGCTGCTGGTACCACTGCTGATAGCACTGGCACATGGTTAGATCGTGATGGCCTATGTTCTAGAGATTTCACAGAGGGAGACAAAGTCGCCGTACCTTGCCGCGCAGCCCCCAGCCGGCGCCTGCGAAGCGCTTGACCCAACCTCAGTCTTCCTGTTCATGTTCATCTGTGCCGGCACCACGCCCACGACGACCAGGGCGATGGCGAGCACTATGTTGCTGACGAGGAGCCAAAACGTTGGCCTGCGCAGTCCGAGCATTCTCGTCGGCTGCTGATACCCTGCCACCCCCGCCAGTGGCGATTGTTTAGTGTGCCGGCTCGGAAAGACGGCGACCCGTTCCACGATGTATGGCTCTTTTTCATGTTGTCCCGCATGCGGTCCCTGTCCGCTTCCTAGCACCTGTAGCCCATCGCAGTGGTCCACCCTCTGGAGCCCTTCGTGGTCATGGGCCGTGAAATGCGCCATGGCGCGAGATCGATTAGGTGTAGTTTGCAGTTCTTCGACAGTCTTTTCAGTGTTGAACCTGTCACCTCTCAAGCCAGTTGGCCAGCAAGGCAAGATGCTCGGCGAATAGGTCCACGATGGTATATGGTGTAATTATGGTGTAAGGAGCGGTGAGGGCAGACGGGCAGATGGGAAGGGACGAAGGCAGTTTTCCGTCTTGGCCCTTCGTCCTTCGTCGTTCTCTACGCTAGCCCACGCCGCCTTGAGACCGCGCTTCTCGAAACTCCATCCACGCAACAAGGCTGCTTATTTGACCAATTTTACCAGAATCGCCACCCACCATCGCAACGCAGCCCCTTCTGGCCCCTGTCCCGCCCCGTTACACATTATCGTTGTGCTACAAGAGCAGCGAGTTCCTTGCATGGACGGGCGCGGGCTGATGGTCGCCCGTGGTGGCCTTGCAGCCCTGGGCGCGTGTAAGTGCCATTTGATTGGGCAGCTGCCAAAATCAAGCATCCTTCGTCAGACGGATTTGCGGACGCCAGCGGCAGCCAAATTTGCTCGGGCGCCGCAGAACAAAGCACCGCCGCACTCCTGCGGCCACCTCGAGTTGAGGCTAGGTTATCTAGCAGATCCAGGACGCTGGGCCGTGTGACGCGAAAGATCGCCAAGCACAGGAGGGCAGATAGGCAGGCCAGCCACTTCGCAAGAAGAGATGGACATTCGACACTGCCCTCCGACGTCCTATTATCTTCCTCGGGTAACCCGCTAATGAGTCATCAATGAGCTTGCGCGGATTGGGCCAAGAACAAATGTCGTCCAACCCTATCGCGATCTGATGCATCTTGGCGAAAGATCACATCCTACATCCCACAAAGGACGCCCCCGAATCGACCGGGATCACCACCAGCATCCGGCCGGGTGGTCTAGTCGTATGATTGCTGCTTCGGGTGGACTCCCATCGTGTAAACCATGGTCGTAGCAGGTCCCGGGTTCAAATCCCGGCGCTGCCCTAGGTTTTTGACATTTTGGCCGCGGCGACGCTCTTTACCACGTCGATAGATTCGGGGACATGTTGATCCAGGGCATAGCAGGCACCTTGCAGCCGTGTTGTGATTGTGGTTTGTATTCCGGCTAGGGAGAAATCATGCCCGCCCGTCTTTGGAGTGATCCATCATTCATACAAGCACCCTTGAGATATTTGGCCTGTGTGTCCTTTCTCGACTTCCGAGTCCATTCCTCTTCCTTTTTTCCACCACGCTGCCAAAGACCGAGCGGGTGGTTTCAAGTCACAACCCTCAGCGGCAATGGCCAATCAAGGACTCCTTGTCCTGGTACTTGCAGCAGTCCTTGAAGGTTTGCCTGTTTCTCTGGTCGACCGTGCACACAGGGCCCTTTTCCATGGATGCCGGATTAGTCGTGGAACGGCTGTCGAGACAGAGATAGGAACCAGCCAGCCCCGGAGATGGCGGGACATATAATAGGCATGACCGGATTTGTAGCAATGGCACGATCAAGAAAGATGAAACTCACGATACCACCCGACTTCCTCCCCATAGCATTGCAGCAGTAGTTCGTCCACTCCGTCCACGCTGCGCCCGTGGCGCTGTTGATGCAGAGGCAGTCGTTACCGTTGAGGTACCATCCGCATCCTTGGGCGTTCGCGCCCGCACCGAGGCCAAAAAACAGGGAGACCGAGGAAAGACGCATGTTTGTCGTTGCGGGGTGCCGTTCGGAACTTTACAGAATTTGACGATGTGACTACTGTATGCGACAGCCTGCGGTAGACGCAAACGACTGCAGTCTCCCGAGATGACGTGCTCTATTATATATCTTCATCCAGGTAAGGGGAGCTGCGTTCCCAAAGCGCAGTATTGTAACGCAGACTTGGCATCAAAAAACCCGGGTCTTGGTGGAGATCCTCAATATGGCTGCAATATTTACCCGCGCCTTTACGACCAGTCCTAGCATTCGGATTAATTATATTGCTGCTAAATCAGGAGACATCATGCACCTCTGTCCATGGTAGCGGGAAATTCTGCTGCAACAGCCCAAATTCCAGGCAGACCAGTGCTACCTCTTTCCAAGCGAGCGTACCGCCCCAGTACGATCCAGGCTGAAATACGCTGCTGTTGCTGACTGTTGACATGATGCTCTACATGAGCGGGGTACATACCGGACTTATGCCCGGCTGCCGGCTGACATGCCAAGCGCCTCAGACGGCACGGTGGTCTGTCAAGAGGCTCAGCCGCTAATCTCGGTGCATTTCAGCCGGGGCGGGAACCAGGGCAGACAGGTTTGACAGGTCCAGCTTAGGAAGCTGCCGAAGCCGCCGTGCGGGGCATGCAGTGAGATAAATATAGACTATTAATACGATTGCCTTCAGCGGGCAATGTTGCTATTCGGTGCGGAATTATGGTCGTGAGACGCCGACTCCCCTCCCTCATTGACGTCATTCCACTGTGGAGTGGGTGAGCTGAAGGCAACTGGCCAAGAAAAATGGGTGCTTTGCCTAAAACCTCCTCACCCAGCAATATAGAGTTGTCATTCCACAATACGGTTGTGTTTGTTACTGCCTGTGTTGAGGCCTGCTCGAAGACAGCCCATCTGGCCCATTCGATTTACAATAGCTCTTGGGCTGTGAACCCGTTCTTTGCACAGCAAACAGGCACTTGAATGAAGGTGGATGATTACACAAAAACTCTTTTCCCACCGCTTGATCCCTTTCCGGTGCGGTTTGGAGTAATGAGCGACCACCAGCACGTGCTTTCTACAAGTCTAGCTCTGGTCGAGTCGATAAGCAGCAGGGATTAAACAAAGAAGGGAGGAGACAACAACTATGATTAGTTGACAAAAAGCTCTTTGTTAGCTGCGGGGATAGGAATTCCGTGTCTCCCACCATATCCCGTACAAACCATAGCACAGTGATTCCTAAGTTCCGCAATTTCAGAAGCCTCTTCTTGATTTCCTGTTTATCATTTGGCCCAAAAAAAACTTGGTTTTGTTTGATAACCACGTGGACCAATGTCGCCTCTTGCTTCGAGAAGTCGATGCAAGACACAAGACGAAGTAACTCGTGAATTCCACCCCTGGTCAGAATATGGACATCAGGCTGTTGAGACGGCGAGCTCCCGCGAGACTGTGTCCTTACTTCAGACGGGACTGCCTATTGCGATAGAAGAGAATATGAACGACTGAGCTGTCATTTCTGCATTTGGGCCACAGGTCGGCTGCTCAACAATGCAGTAAACAAGCTCTTCACGGCTCTTTATTAACTATAACCTGCTTGATCAGATTTGCCCAGATCCATACTCTCAATCGCAGCAACGTGCACGACATGAAGCCTTTCAAGCAGCCATTTTCGAACTTGCTCACATCGTATAAAGTCGCTCCTTTCCCGTAGCTTTCCCCTGAAGAAAATATGACCCTAGGATCAGACCATCTACACGGAGCACCAGAGCACCCCTGAGAAAATCCGAGAAGATACACAACGGCGGTACACAAACGGCGAACCTAAAAGCCACCCCCATCTATTCAGGCGAGTGATCATGGCCTCCAATTCGGGAATCCCTACTGACCATGTCTACAAGAACATCGGTCCCTTATCAGCCAACATCCCGGGTGTCTTTGCGCTGATGTTCAGAGCATCCTCCGGCCGCTTTTATATCATGGAGCGCGCTTTGCCCGGAGACGCGGGCACCCGCTCCTTTCTAGTCCACGAGGCCGGCAGCACTCCTGAGAAGCTCAGTTTCCTGTCAATATACCCCGGATCTCTCACAACCCAAATTCTAGAGATCCTTGTCACCCTCCGAGACGGCTGCGCGGAAACCGACCGCCACCGCCGTCACGTCGTCCAGATCGAGGAGCCCTCCCTGTCGCTCCCCGCGCAGCAGCCGCACGACAGCCTCGCCTGGGAGTTTTACAATCTCGACGGCCCTGCCCTGCTCTTCGACAACGCGCGCCAGAGGAACATCCAGGTCCCCAGTCCCGTCATCTACCTGATGGCGAAGGACATCCTCCTGGGCCTCGCGCAAATGCTGGGCGCCGGCGTCTCTCACGGCCCCATGGAGCGCCTGAACAGCGTCCGCGCCGCCCAGCCCTGCCGCGGCGCCATGCCGACGTTCCACGTCGACGACTTCTCGCGCGCGCGCCGGCTCCAGCCGGACGATGACGAGGACGCTGCCGCGCGAAGCGACTTCAGGACGCTCTCCAAACTTTTGGCGTCCTTTTCCCGCATCGACTCTCCCCAGGGCTGGGGCCGGTGGCTCCCCCTGGACGCCATCCAGCATGCCATGGCGGAGCTCGAGCGGTTGGACAGGTCCGAGTGGACTGGTAGTTGGCGCGGACTCGATCCTGGTACGAAGTTCTCACGTATTGCCCAGAGTTTCGATACATTGGCGACAGAGGCCATGACTGACATAAATACGGATCCGGTGGCCGCCGCAGCGAGAGGTGAGTTCATCACAATGCTCGACTCGATCGCGTGGGAGGTGGCGCAGCTACGCCCGAGCATGTATGGGACGCTACAGGAGGCTGCCGATGAAGCCTCTCGGCATGGCCCTCGGTGGTTGACGACGCTGGTTGACCCAAACACATTCCAGCTTCTGTATGCGGATGGTGCCGCCTAGGGTGTCTCGCAGCACGAGGATGAAATTCACGGCATTTCTTTCCATCTAATTAGTCGGTTAGGAACCTATTAGAGGTAATTGTTCTGGAATCAACAAGTTCTTTTTTTTTATTTAATGTTTCGACCGCGTCGGTGATGTGTACTGTGATAGCTAGTTCGCAGGACTTTAGGAAGAAAACAAAGGGGCTGGCGACTAAGCGTCGGTCGCCGAGGGTGTACGGAGGCTTCGCGAACATGATTATAATCAAGAAGCCGCGGACAAAATGCTGACCCGGCCGGCTTCATGCCCCGCCCCCGCTAGCCGACCTTTGCCCCGCCGAGGAGTCGGCAACGGCCAAGCACTTTCCAGAGGCTACGTTTCCATTGCAGAGTCCGAGCCATGGATACCCCTACCGCTCTTTGTATTTGTCAGCCTGGGGTCCTCCAGAACGATGTAGAATCTCACGACCGCCCTGTTTGGGAGGTCGGACGACCGACCTGAAGCCACTAAATGACGTTGGATTTGTAAGTCAACCTGCCGCTTCGTCCAAAGGAGCCCGATCCGAGAAAGAATCCCCTACACCGTTTTAGGGTTTCGTCCCATCCGTTGCCGATGCCCCTCCGCATTATAAAAAGAGGACGGATGACCCCGATTTCTGACGAAAGTTCGGGGGCAAATCACACCATCACCAAAACCACCAACCACTTCGAGATATACTTTTTTTTAACCTCCAGATCATCCCGAAAGGCCCCTCCTCCGTTGCCACTTCCTTTACCTTAACTCAGCCCTACAGAGCCGCATCCCCCCGCTTCCACCTCGGCCCGACCCACCCACCAACCGCGTCCAACCAACCTAGCCACAGCAACAATGCCCGGAATTACGCTTTACGAGTCCTCGGGCGCCGTCTTCGAAAAGGGCCTCAAGGTCCTTGACGCGATCCTGTCCAAGGCCGAGGCCCACGCCGCCGAGCAGGGCATCAACGCCGACACGTACCCGGCCGAGAAGCTCATCGAGGGCATGCTGCCGCTGTCGTTCCAGGTCCAGGTGGTGTCCAACACCACCAAGAAGTGGATCCAGCGCATCACCGGAGCCGAGCTCGACGTGTGGGAGGACGACGAGACCACCATGGCCCAGCTGCACGCCCGCGTCAAGAAGACGCTCGACCTCCTGGCCACCGTCGACGCCGCGGCCGTCAACGGCAAGGAGGACAATGTCGTCGAACTGTAGGTTTTTCCCCTTTTACAGTTCCCTTTTTTTGTCATGTCGAGCATCTTGTCCCTAACCGTCACTTTTTTTTATCCACCTCACATAGGCAAATGGGCAAGCTCGGCACCAGGAACCTGCCCGCCAAGGAATACACCCTTAACTACGCCATCCCCAACTTCTTTTTCCACCTGCAGACTGCCTACGCCATTCTGAGGGCCAAAGGTGTCCCGTTGGGCAAGCCCGACTACCTTGGACCTTTCTTGGGCTAAACAAACCTGCCTGCTGGCAAATGCGAAGCCCGTTCCTTAGGCGAGATGATATTGTCTGTGGAGTTAGTCCAAAGCACGACGAAAACAAAAGTCGGGAATATAGCATGTTGCTTTGAGAAAAGAAAAAAAAAAACAAGGCGGAATCAGCCGTAGTGCAGGAGGCAGCCGCAAGAATCTTCCCAAACCACAATAAATCGCCATCACGAGGCACGGACCGATTGAACCAAGTGCTCAAATGTATTGGAATGTGCTGGGTACGAGACATGTTCCTGTGAAAGCCATCAACCCAAGATGGCGTACATTGTGCTTACGCGCATTATTCCGTCCCACACTGCGGTTGTTTTTGTTCCTCAAAATTATCTGCCGGAGCAAGTCATCTCGAGGAACATGGTGCACGTCTTCCAAGCGCCTGTCCTTCCTTCCACATGTGGCACCAAGCGCACAAGACGTGATGCACAAACGTGAATCGGTAAACATGGAGGCAGCAGCTAGAGAGACCTCTGCCACCGAGTTCCATCTTCCGGACCTTTTAAAGTGAGAGCTCGTCCCTGACGACGAATCCAAGACACTATCAATCGCCCAAGTGCTCCATCGCTGGTCATCATGAAGCTCCTCGCCGTCATTCTCCCTGCCCTGGTGAGCGTCGTGCCCGCCACCGCGAGTGGCGTTTCGCTTCACTACCGCTTCACAGTCAGCCGTCCTGCCGATGACGTCGACTCTCCAGACTCCACGGCCGACTCCAACCTTGTTCCAGTCGTCAAAATGAACCAGCCATTGGGGAACGGCGTCCTCCACTCGACCCAAACCTCCGGCGGCCTGGGACCGGGCTGCGTGGCCTGCGAAGCCTGCATCCACGGCTGCGACGGCGTATTCGAAGACCAGGCAGACTGGTCACGGCAAGTGGTCTTTTTCTTTCTCGTTGCCAGCAACGCCTTATGTCTGCATCGGCTGTCGTTAACCTCCTGCCTATCCTGGCTATCTGTTGCAGATGCACTGCCGTATGCTTCGACACCCGCACGCGTGACGACTGCCGCAACTGCGCGATCCCGAACGGCCGGTTCGACGTCTTCATGAACATCCTCGACGTGGCCGCCACCACGGCTCTTCTTGACAAGCACGGTCTTCTCGAAGCCAATTTGTCCATGGACGACTCGTCACGCCGTTGGAAGCAGTCCGGTCTCAAGCTCGTCAATCTCGTCGAGCTGCACCCGTCGCTCCCCGCCAACACATCCGATGAACCGCAGACCCCAAAACTGACCAGGAACTGCAGCGTTTGCAACGGTGTCGTCGCTACCTGCCTGATATTCATGTGGCTTCCGTTTATTTGGCTCCCGTAAGTTGCTGCCGGTTCCTTTGCATGATGTTTTTTTTTTATTCTTACCTGTATTCAAGATGTCAAGGAATCCATTCTGACAGGTGTTATCGTTCCCGGCTAGTTGTATCGCCTCTGCCATGGGGACGTCTATGTGTGACTGCTGCTTGGAACAGCCAGGTTGTTTCTGACAGTCTCAACTGGCTTCGGACGAAAGAGCGTAGCACGGCCAGCTGTTTGTGGAGCATTAAGGCACAGCCCGGCTAGGGTCAGAGTAGTCTGTATCCCACGGGATTATTATCATTTTAAACTGTCCGTGGTCTCGACACCTAAGCTTTTTGACTTGACAGCCTCGAGCGAATAATGCACATCGAACCTGCCTTATGGATGGCGGATGCCAAAAGAGACCGAGGGCGCACGATTTGACAGGTGGCGGCGAGTCAGTTGGCTCGACTGCGCGGTTTGGATGAAACGAGCGAGGGCAAGGGCAGCCCTGGACGGCGATCCAGGCACCGCCAACTCGGCCGAACGGCTTTTCACTCGGCTGTCCTGATGTTATAATTAGATTTAAACGGCCAGCACGTTGCATCGTTTATAACTTAAAACGTTTCGCTCACGGGAGCATGGATTGACATGTGGTCCGCGGGGGTTTGCGGATGCCTCTGACGCCTCGAGATTCTTTCTGCTTGCATTTTGGGGCGGGCAAGTGGATCTGATGGCTGAGCTTGAACTATCCGTCGTCTGGTATCAAATGTGCAGTGTCGTTTCCAAGACTGGCGAAGGTTGTTGGGGATGTCGGTTTGCCATGAGCCTTGGCGCGACCTGCACGCGCGCCCAAGCAGCGGTCGGCAGAAATGCGTGCCGACGAAGACCAGACGTGATGGACCCCGCCGCCTCCCTAAGGGCACACCTACTCTAGACCAAGGCGGCCAAACAACGGTATGTCGCCATGGATCCGGAGGACGGTTTAAGAAGATCTCTACGCCAGGCAGCAAGAAGTTTGGTATCAACAAAGCAAAAAATATGGGGATGTCACTATAAATACCGTGCATAGTGTTCCACAAAGGGCTACGTTGGTCGAGTGCGACCTCCGTTTTGGGGCGCATTGAGACTCCGCAGATGTATTCCTCCGCAACCCAAAGCAGTGCAGGTACTTGTTGACGTCCGATTTGGATAGCGTGGCAAAGCAACGCACGCGTCCAACCCCACGATGGTATGAAAAGGAGGAAACAAAGAAGAAAAACTGATACAATGTAAAGATATATAATTATGTTTTCGCGGGACCTCGTTAGGGAATCAATGGGTAAATCTATAAACGGTTCGACTGACGAAAAGAAGTGGCGCGCAGGGCGAACGAGCTCGAATCTTTGCTGAAGTGGGAAAAAAGCAGGGGGTGCTTTTACGGGACAGTCGAAAGTCGTGTGAAGCGTCGTTGCGACCGCACCGTCCCAGCGTAGTTGCAAGCGATCCCCTCTGCCCCTAGCCGCCTTCGACTCGTGCGCCCACTTGCGGCGCCGGCCGATGGTCAGGGTTACATACTACGTCTTGGCCAAGGCTGGGACAAATGTATATAACATCGTTGAATACCCCGTTCAGACTATCACCTTCCTTCCCTCTCTTTCTTCACCATCTTCGGGTCTTCTCATTTCCTTGTGTATTTTCCTAAGTCTATTTTCCTTGTGTCTTTCCTACGTCTTTTTATCTCCATTTCTTTTTTCTTTCTTTTTCCCAAACATCCGTACTCACTGAAGCCGGTCGATCTTTGTATCCTCTATTTTTATCGTATCCAACCTATCCGGCACCGAGTCTTCAAAATGCATCTCGCCAAGAAAGCAATCCTCCTCCTCCCTCTCATACCCGCCGCAGTCTGCCTGCCCCTAGGCACCTCACCACACAGCAAGTCGATCAACGTTGCGAGGAGCGAAGGTTCTGGCTGGGCGCTGCCTATTGCCCCCCACATCGCCTCCAGGGATGTGACCGTCAAGGATGACGGCAAGGAGGGTGGGGAGGTGAAGGCTGACAACCCTGCCGCCCCGTCTGAGAGCAAAAAGGACAAAAAGGGCAAGAAGGGCGACAAGAAGGAAAAGAAGGGCGACAAGAAGGACAAGAAGGGTGACAAGAAGGACAAGAGCGGAACTGCCGCAGATAAGAAGCAGGAGAAGGATGAAAAGAAGAAGCAGGCTGTTGACAAGAAGCAAAAAGCAGACGACGAAAAGAAGCACGAGGCCGACGTGGAGAAGACTGAAAAGGCCGAGAAGAAGGTCAAGGATGCCGAGGGCAAGAAGAAGAAGAGCAAGGAGTCCAAGGGCAAGAAGGGTAAGGACTCCGAAGGCAAGGAAAAGAAGAGCAAGGACTCCGAGGGCAAGGAAAAGGAGGCTCCCGAGGGCAAGGAGGAGCAAAAGCGGGCCGTCCTCATCGATCTTCCCGAAGACGGCATCGAGAGCGAGGACGGCGCCATGCCCGACCCCAAGAACGGGCCGGTGGGCCACTCCCTGCACATGACGATCCCCGTCGCCCCGAGGGCCCTCCAAGAGCATCGCGGCCTCCTCAACAGCAGGGCCGAAATCCCCGAGGCCATCCGGAAGCTGCTGCCCCCCAATCTGGCCAAGCTGTCGGCCGCCGAGCTGCGCAAGATCCTCCTCACCAAGCTGGACGAGCTCGAGAAGACGCAAGGGGCCGTCGCCGGGGGCAGCAAGACGCCCAAGCGCGGCTTCATGAGCTGGATCAAGGACGTCAAGAACAGCATCAAGAACGACCTGAAGCAGCTGCCCAAGGTCGCCATGCAGTGGATCAAGAAGATCTTCAAGGGCAAGAAGTCTAGCACCCCTGACGCTGCGCCCGCCGCCGTCCCGGCCGCTGGTGCCGGTGCTGCCGACGCTAGTGCTGGTGCTGGTGCTGGTGCCGACGCCGCTGCTCCGGCTAAGGGTGCCGGTGCTGCTGCCGATGCTGCTGCCGATGCTAGTGCTGGTGCTGGTGCCGGTGCCGATGCCGCTGCTCCGGCTAAGGGTGCCGGTGCTGCTGCCGATGCTGCTGCCGATGCTAGTGCTGGTGCTGGTGCCGGTGCCGATGCCGCCGCTCCGGCCGCCAGCACTGGTGGTGCCAAGGGTGCCGGTGCTGCTGCTGGTGCTAAGGGTGCTGCTGCTGGTGCTAAGGGTGCTGCTGCTGGTGCTAAGGGTGCCGGTGCTGCTGAAGATGGTGCCGATGCCGCTGCTCCGGCCGCCAGCGCTGGTGGTGCCAAAGGTGCCAAGGGTGCCGGCGCTGCTGCTGAAGCTGCTGAATAAGGTGCCGATGCGGCCAATACCAAAGCGGCTGGCTGGCTGCGACTACAACGACCCGGCTGCCCGGGTCGCCGTCTTCCATCCGGTTTTGCTCTTCTTCTCCTTCTTCTTCTTCTTCTTTCTTGTATATAACTCATGCATTACTTGGATCCCCGGCTCCTTTTCTTTTCCCGGTCTTATTTTCTATTGTTTTCTTGCTTCTTGGCTCGCATTCCGTAGGTAGCATAGCGTTGGGGTCGGCCGGATAGCCTCATCATTTGGGTACATGAAAGATAAAGAAAAAAAAAAAGCGACCGTCTTACATTGACAACCGTTCTCGTCACTTTTCAAGTTTCGTGTAACACTAGGTCCATCTTGTCCAATCACGCTTCCTTATGCTATAAAACAGGGGTGTCAGCGCGTCTTGAGGTTGCTGTGAGATAGTGCAATGCATCAAGGGATCGAGAACCATTCGTTGGTGTCCGAGGGCGATAAAAACCAGCACATTCGATATGAAGTGAATCGGGCGGCCGGCTTGACGAATGCGCCGAGGCGGATGGTGTATGCCCTTGGTCTAAACAAGCGGGAGGTTTGCTCGAAGGATTTCGCCTTGGCCCGTCCTCTCCATACGAGTCGACGGCAGTGATCGCCGGTGGAGTGCGGGGGAGGTCCCAGTGTTGCTGTGCGGAGGGCCTCACGCTCCAACACGAAGAGGACCGAAGGATTTCAGGATACACGGCGGCAATCGGATGCGTCTGCCGATAGGATTCGTCAGATCGTGTTGCGCTTTGGGAAAAGCAGAGTCAGTCGCGGGCGGCGGTAGTTAGACTGCTCGGTCGGGGAGAACTTGTCCGGGGCGCGAGTGGGTAAGGATCAAGAAGAGGGGAAGTGTCTCTCCCACGAAAGCACGTAGGGTAGCAAAAGTAGGGTAGCATTCAAAAAGTTTGAATGCACGGGGGAGGAGCCAACGTTCAGTATGTCGCCCTGATCCGGACATAAATGCTCCTTTCCCCTCACCAGTCATTGTGGGGAAAGAAGTTGGCATATAAGAAGGTATCATACGACCTCACCTCAAACTCAAGGTACAGCCCTGCAGCACTGGATTGTGCAGTCATAACCGGAGACGACCAAACTCCAAGCACGACGAGGATGGCCCCTGTGATCGGCCAGAGGGAGCGGGTGACGGACGACGATCGACTGTCTAGGATCGCCCAGGCGGACTCGAAGCCATGGTACAGGAAGCCGAGATTGAGATTCCTGTATCTCATCATGATACCGACCTGTCTAGGGGTGGAATGGACCTCTGGGTTCGACTCTTCCATGATGAACAGCCTCCAGGCGGTCCCGGCCTGGGTTGACTGTACGTTGTTTTGTTTCCTGGGGCGCCCGCTCCGAACCACATCAAGTATGGCAACTAACTCCAACCGCGTTCCTTCTTTTCCCGCGCCCGCAGACTTTGACAATCCGCAAGGAGCCCGGCTCGGCCTCCTGGGTGCCATCTACTCGCTCGGGGGGCTCATGGCCGTGCCCTTCGTCCCGAGCGTGTCTCAGCGCCTCGGCCGGCGGTGGACCATAGTGGCGAGCTCGCTGTTCATGTGCGTCGGGGCGGGCATGCAGGCGGGCGCGCGCAATACTGACATGTTCCTCGCGTCGCGCTGGCTGCTCGGATTCGGCATCCCGTTCGCCATCGTCAACGCCTCGGCCATGCTGGGCGAGCTCAGCTACGCAAAGGAGCGGCCGGTCATGACGTCTCTGTTCAACGCGAGCTGGTTCGTGGGCGCCATCATCGCGGCGGGGACAACGTACGGCACGTTCCAGATGGCCACGACCTGGTCGTGGCGGCTCCCGTCGCTCCTCCAGCTCGTGCCGTCCATGTGCCAGATCTGCTTCATGCGCTGGTTGCCCGAGTCGCCCCGCTGGCTCATCTCGCGGGACCGGCACGAGGAGGCGTTGGCGGTGCTGCACGAGTACCACGCCGAGGGCGCCGACGGCGACGAGTTTGCGCGGCTCGAGTTCGCGCAGATCCAGAGCACCATCGCGGTCGAGAAGGAGACGGCGGCGCGTTTCGTGTGGGCCGACGTGTGGCGCGACGCGCCCATGCGCAAGCGCTTCACGCTGGCGGCCGTCGTGGGCTTCTTCACGCAGTGGAGCGGCAACCTGCTGCTGTCGGTGTACATGAAGAAGATCCTCAAGATGGTGGGCGTCAGCGACGACCGACTCGTGCAGCAGATCATCCTGGGCCACACGTGCTGGGGGATGGTCAACGCGGTGCCCATCGCGTTCCTGGCGCCGCGGTTCCCGCGCCGGCGCATGTTCCTGATCTGCACCGTTGGCACGGCCTGCGTGTACACGGCCTGGACGATAGCGACGGCCCGGTACGAGATCGACAAGGCGGCCGGTGCGGCGGTGCCCGTAATCCTCTTCATCTTTGTGTACTCGCCCTTCTACAACATCGGCTGGAACGCGCTGACGTACACGTACATGGTCGAGCTGTTCCCGTACGAGCAGCGGAGCAAGGGGATCGCGGTCGAGCAGCTGACGGTGCGGCTGGCCGTCTTCTTCAACACGTACG
This sequence comes from Magnaporthiopsis rhizophila, assembly GCA_003049465.1. Taxonomy (NCBI): domain Eukaryota; kingdom Fungi; phylum Ascomycota; class Sordariomycetes; order Magnaporthales; family Magnaporthaceae; genus Magnaporthiopsis; species Magnaporthiopsis rhizophila. The sequence continues at coordinate 33,217 of PYSS01000112.1, forward strand.
CGAACCCCATCGCCATGGATGCCATCGGCTGGCGGTACTACCTCATCTACTGCATCTGGATCCTGGTCGAGATCGCAACCGTCTTCTTCTTCTTCCCGGAGACGCACGGCCGCACGCTCGAGGAGCTGTCTTTCATGTTTGAGGGCAAGGAGCTGCAGGACCGGGTACGCAGCGGGGTCGACAAGATGGTACAGGCCGACGAGGCGGAACCGCGCACGACGAAGAGAGACAGGGACGGAGCCTGAGCCCAACGGACGGGACGGATTCACGGGTCGCGACGCTGCAGGCGCGCGCTTTGACGGACCAAGTTGGCAGGCATGAGGTGTGTAGCAGACGGGCCGTCCAAGGAGCGTTTTGTTTGGTGTTGATCTCCCTTGCAGGATGGAGAGGGGCGGATGGGTGCGATTCCGGTTGCTGTGGATCCACTTTGATAGGAAGGGCCAACCGGAAGCCTTGAAACTGAGGACTGTTTCTCCATCCGCCAACACTCCGTCGGACGAGCCGAGGCTGAGGGCCAGCTCTGGATTGACGCGCGGATGGTCTGACAGGAGTGTCGCTTCCATCGCTTGCCCAGCACGCCGGCTCCCGGCTGCAGACCATTTGATTGCAGCCACCGTTCCTTCCTGTCACAGAAATTGCCGATCCCCAAGGGGCCCGCCTTGGCGCCCAGCACTCTCGAGGGCCAAAGCAGAAGACGAGAAATGGTTCTGCAGCGTTGGCACCTGGCAGCACGGCTGATTACTGTGTCCTAGAGGTTGGGCTTAGCGTCTGTCGTATCTGGAGAAAACTGATCCAGTAATCCGCCAGGCGTTCGACGTGCGATCACTTAATGCAAGGAATCGCCCGTTTTAGACCAGCGTCGCAGGCGGACCTAACCCTGCTCGTTACGGTCGGACTGGCGTTGGGGCCAGCCCAACGGGACAGCGCGGCAACTCTAGGGCCACCGACATGAGAACCCGAAGTCCCGGCATGGAATGCGGTGGCGCTACCAATCAAAATAAATTTTATCAATCCAATTCTTGTGCAGCTGACATTGAAATGTGTCGGCACCTCGAGCTCCACCGCAAGCATGTGTGGCGAACTGCGGTTGATTAGCGTGCTCCCGGCGATGACGGCGCAATGCACAAAGGCCGCGTCAGAGGAGAAGGCTGGTCGTTGAAAATGTCCAAAAACTGTCGGGCCACGAACGAGGACACCATAAGATAAAAAAGACTAATAAACGAGCAGCCTCCGTGATTGGCTGCCATCCATTTCCCCCCGCCGGCCCGGCATCTCACGTCATCCCTGCCATCGTGTTGGCGTCCAGATCCGCGTCCCCGCTGGCCCCAGCTTTGGCCCTTGGTCCACACCCCGCCGCCGAGGGCGCCCGTCCGTGGCAGCGCTCCGTCTCATGTCTCATGTGGGCGAGCTTTTCTGGGTTTTTGCGGCAGCCACATGTGCCGCAACAGCTCCTTTCGCATCTCGCTTCAGGCAGGCTTGCTGCCGGCTGATAGGAGGCAGAGCCAGCTGCGTCTGCAGCTTTTCTTGGCTGCGCTCCGCCTGGCTCGGGCAGAGACAGTCGCTCTGCTGTGGGCTGCAGGCTGATCTGGCCGGGGTTTGGGCTTGGGGTTCTGCGTGGGATTGTGGATGGCCGTCCATACCTCAGCCCGGATTTAGACCAGATCCCTGTCTTCCCATTCTTAGCCGGTCCCTTTTGGTTTGGCCATCTTCCGTCATTCCTTCCATGTGTTTCGCCCTCTCCCACGTCTCCAGCCCTGTCCTCGACGCGGCCTCTTTTTTTTTTTTTTGTCTTGGTTCCATTGTTCACCATCGCCGACCGTGCCAACAAACGGTCAGCCGTTTGAGAAAATCATCACTCGCGACCGACACTCAAAGACGGGCCTGCCATCGATTGTGTCAATTGCCACTCGCCCTGCCGAATCGCCAGCGGATGTTCATTAGTCGAAACACTAAAAACAGCGGCTTTGCGCTGCGCTTGCGAGCATCTGCATTTTGACTTTGCTGCCACCACCAGCAATCTCGTCCACACCGCTCTCAGAATCATACAACACCAGAGATACCCCCAAAAATCACGCTCGAGCACCCGACGACCCAAAAAGGAATACAACGAACGGTATCTTCATCGACGACGAACACGCCCAAAGCCGAAACAACACAGTCGCACAGCCCAGCACAGCCCGTTGCCCGCCATGTTGAAAAAGAAGGAGGTTTACACAACCATAACGCCAATTCCAGGCTTCATCCCCCGACAGCTCGCCATCGACATCCTCCACTCGCACTCTGAGGTCATCACGCTGAACCCGCTGGTGCTGTCTCACAAGGCTATCCAAGCCCCGCGCGATGCCGCCGCGGATGAGTTTTACAGCACCTGGTACGAGATCACGGAGCGCATCCAATATGTCCCTGGCCTTGGGAGGATGGGCTCGGGCCGCATCTCATTCAACGGGTGCTTCCATGATATGCCGTGGGGACTTCAGACACACATCTACGCGCCCATGGGCGTCGACCTGCGCAACAAGTACCGCATCGCAGGAAACCAGCCGGGCGTCGAGCCCCCGGAGCTCCCGGAGATCGGCTCGGCAGAGCTGGGCATTCCCAGCGACGGACTGTACCTGCGTGAGGATATCGAGATCAGATGTAACATCACCGTCGTCGGATTTGTCAAGGCCGAGCTGAAGAAGGCTAGTAAAGAGATGGTCCAGCGCATTATCAAAAAGGCGGAGCTTCTCGACGCCGGCGTGCTGCAAGGCATGATCGAGGATGGCAAGCTCAGGACCATCAACCCTGCCGACAGGTCCAACACGGTCCGCTCTAGCAACACGGTCCGCTCTACCACTTCTCGCTATGGCTCTGGCCCCTCGCCCCTACCCAGCCCGACCACCCCGCATTATAGCATGCACATTGGCAACAGCCCCTCCATGCCGTACACGGTACCTCGGCCGGGCTCAATGCAGCAAGGAGGGCTACCCCCGAGACCAGGCACCTCGGGCTCACAAGGCACCTACCACGGGCACCAACCCCAGCAATATCATGCGCACCAGCAGCATTACCCACCCGCCCACCAACATGGCGCCCAGGAGCTGCCCATGTTTGGGATGTCGCATCAACAACAGCAGCAGCAACAGCCACAAACACAACAGCAAGTCATAATGGAGCTGCCGGGCGACTTCTACCACCCCGCGCAACATTCGCCGCGCTTCGCTCCTGCGGCCCACGGCGGCGCCGCGCAGGGCTCGCCGCGCGCTCCCTCGTTTGCCAGCGAGCCGCCGACCCCACCTCCCCATCCGGGCAGCTACGCCGGCGACGCGCGCGTGTCCTCGGTCTCGGCGGGCGGCTGGTCCGACGTTTCCCGATCAGACGGCGGCGGGACGACGGGGTCCACACGGCCGAGCTCGATCCAGAGCGACGCGGGCCCGCAACAGGGGCTGGGCGGCGCGCGGTCGCCGCCGCCCCCGCCGCTGATGCCTGGTGGTGGTGGTATCGGCGGCGGCGACCAGCTGCTGTCGAAGCTCTCGACGTGCAGCGAGACGGCCGAGGAGCACAACAACGCCCACCGCGAGCAGGCGTTCAAGAGGCTGGACGGCGGGAAGACGCCGTCGCCCAAGGGATACAGCTACAACCCGGCAGACTACGCAAAGGTGTCGCCGCAGATGCAGCAGATCTCCCCCAAGACGGCCGGGCATAACGGGTTCCCTTATGTGCAACAGCAGCAGACCCAGCAGCGATATGGCTACTGATAGGATTTGCTCTCCCTTTTATCCCTTTTTATGACGGCCGTGTTTTTGGCCCGCTTTGCATGATACCTTTTTTTTTATTTATGATACCTCGAACTTGTGATTTTCTTTCAGTATTCCTTTTTCTTTCTCTTTTCATTTTATCGCTTGCAGGACCTGACCGGGACAGGGCACGAGCTAGGATTTACCCTTTGATGCATTCATGGATTTGTATTCCACACGTTCATCTCGTCTCTGCGTGTTCGGCTCGGCAGGAGGTCTAGGGAAAATCAGTGGAGTTCTGAGGTAGATGGAAAGCCGGATTTTTAAGCCCGTGTCAAAACTTTCTAGAAATGTAGCGATTTCTTTTTGTTAATGTATTAATGGATTTACTACGTGCGGTATTTTCCTGTGTCACATCTTTAAAGTCTTGCTTGACCTGCGATGAACTGCTCTCTCGTCGTCACAGGGATGCTGCCATCTTCGCTACACGGGGCGATCGAATTTGTCCTGATCTATTCCCTTCTTTAAGGTCTCCAGTCGTTGGTGCCGCGGTATCCGAGGTTCCCTAGCTTCCTCGCAGTCTGATGTCGTCGTAATCCTCCCCCGGACGACGGTTTATGATCCCATGTGCAGGCCGTCTGAGAAAATCCTCCGCCTTCCCTCCCACCAGAGGCATAGCCACAAACTGACTCTAGCCCAGCCAAGAGGCCGCTTATCGGAAACCCAATATCTGGTTGGCTTTCTCCAGCACAGCCCTGGCCCCGGGTCTGATACCGTCCGGAACGGTCAGCTTTTCCAGCCCAAATGCCTGGAGCCCCACGGGGTCCGCGTGCATTCTCGCGTAATCCTCCGTCGGTCGATCGATGTGCTCCGACTCGCCCTTGCCGCCGGGGAAATCAGGGCCTGGCGTTCCCGCGAGGAAGGCCTGGCGCTGCCTCGCCAGGTACACGGCATTCAGCTCGGTGACGGGACAGACCGGGATGTAAAGGACGCTCGAGTCTGATTTGCCGCCGTGTTTTGGGTCGACGGCGTGTATTGCTAACGGGAAGTGCCGGGAGGAGTTAGCGCAACAGGGAGAGAGAACTGTGTAAGCCAGCCTGTTGTGGAGCAGCGGGGAACTCACTGTCGCAGTGCCAAACCACATAATCGCCAGGCTCGACCCCGGGCATGGGCACCATGGTTCTAGCAAGCTCGAGGTGGGGGTGCAGCTCCGCGCTCGGATACTCCTGACCGCGGCCCGGGGTCGCGCCCTGCAGGTCCGACGTCATGTGCTCGCCGGCCGTGAAGACCCAGTTGTCGGGGCGCAGGAACCCCTCGCTCGCGACCCCGGCGCCCGCCGCCGTCTCGAACTCGCCGTGCGGCCTGGCGGGGCGAAAAAAGGGCCGGAGCAGGGTGTAGACGGCCGAGAGCGTCGGGTTCGGGTAGACGAGCAGGGTGCCGCGGCCGGGCCCGCACGCGCTCATGCTGAGCCAGCCCTGGAGGGCGCGGAAGGCGGAGCAGGCGCCCAGGCCGTCGTGCAGGTTGCTGACGGCGTCGACGCGCGCGCCGGCGTCCCACGGGTCGAAGGCGCCGGCGGCGTCCCAGCGGCCAGCCAGGACGGCGTCGTAGACGCGGCCGCGGCCGTAACCGTCCGGGTCCCAGCGCTCGACGCTGCCGCCGTCCTGGTGCGGCCCCAGCGCGAACGAAGCGTCGCCCGGCTGCCGGATCCGCAGCCGGTCCGCGTACGTGAGCGGCGTCGAGAGGTCCACGAGCGGGTCTCCCTCGACGTGCCACAGCGTCTCGAGGAGGGCGCGCTGCGTGCGGACGAGGTTTGGGTGCGCGCGGGCCTTGATTTGCGGCGCGCTCCAGTAAAGCTCGAACACCTGCGGATCATGGGACGGAAAGCCTACGAGCAATGAAATGTCAGCTGCTCCTCTTTTTTCCCTCCTTTTACTCTGCTCTTCATTTTTTGCCTTTTCTATTTTCAACACTGTCGCCAGTTCTCATCTTATCTCTCAGGGCTGGCTTAGGCCCATCTCATGCGTCGGTACAACTGAGAAAAGGCCTACCTCGTGTTGATGGATTCTTGCGAACGTACTCCTCAATCTCGTCTTTGTAAGCGCGGGCCTCCGCCTTGGGAATTACGCCCCTGATGACGGCAGCGCCACGCTTGTGTATCTCACCCTTGAGCCCAGGAAGGTCGGATGCGAGACGGCTGAATTGGACCTCTGGGATGATCTGGGAACGGCCTTTTGCAATCACCTCCGTCTCAGTCCGCAATGCAGCCAGCAGTCTTTCCCAGCTATCCTGGATCTCCCTCTCGCGGCCGGCCACTAGGCAGAGCTTGAGCTGTCGGTAGCGGTCTGGCAGTGGCTCCTCCTTTTGACCAGCGAGGGAGGCAAATGCGTCCGATATGTCACCCTCACGTTTAGGGGATGCACTCGCCATGGCCGCCATGCCCACAGACCTAGAGCCGCCGGGCGTTCTGGCCGCAAGCCGTGTGGCGTGGAGCGCATGGTAGAAAGGGAAACGCGATGCGTGCAACGCCATGATGGGCAAGGCAGATGGATGGCTGGCTGGTTGAAATACGGATTTCTTGCCAGACCAAGGAGGAACTTTCGCACGGGAAAGGCCTGGCCAAGAGGCAATGGGCTCATACCCTTTTAATCCAGCCAACCAAAGCCAGCGAGATGCTCAGCGCATACTTTATATCCCCCAAAACGGAGCGGACGGCCGCCGCCTTCCCAGCCACGGAGCTTCCATTTTGGCACAAGTAAAGCGGGACGGTCCAAGAAGGCTCCGGGTTGATGTCAGGCGACAGCCCCGTGTGGGTGTACTAGACGCAAAGTGTCGTCAGCAGTACGTCTTGTGGAGGTGGAAAGCGAAAACTGGGCAGTCGCACCAGACCTGGATGAGCACGACACACAGCGCATTTGTGCTGCTTGGCGGGCATCAGGAGGCGACACAACAACAAGGTTCAACGGAGTGTTCATTCCAGGGACGGCGACACGTTCCCGTTTCGTTGTGCATTCGAAAAACAAGAAACAAAAAAGTACATTGATCCCTTGTCAGGAATAGGAAATGCAGCCAAATGGAGGCTACAGCTCGAGATGTGTCGAATAGCATAACATGGACCGAACGCCCCGAGTCAGTTGCAGCACGGTGGCTGCTCGTTTTCCATTCTTCTGGCGGCCGATCAACAGCCCGCCCGTCGGAGGCTTTCGCCCAAGGTACAGCCGGCGGGGAGGTTGGCTACCGGGGCTGTTGAGCGTTGAGCCCTGGCAAAGGAGGGGCTTGGCCCGTGCATGGCAGCCCGCGTGTGTGATTGGGCGCGCAAACTTTCGCGTTCCCCACCCCACGAAGAAACAACCCGGCGGCTTTACGATTTCTGGAAGGTCCGACCCCTCCGAAACCTCGACTTTCTCTCGTTTTCCACGGCCCGTCGACGGTTCGCGCCCGCACCGTTTGTGCTCAATCTCTGCGCCGTCGCTCGCTGCCGCGCAATTGAGCCTCAGCCTGCCCCCGCACGCCCTGCCCCTCCCGCCTGCTGCGAAGCTGAGCGGTCTGATCGAGCTAGGTAACGCTTTGGTTGGGCCGCATCGGACGACGCGTGGCGCGCAACGAGGCTGCCACCGCAAAAAATTTGAGCATCAGCCATGGCCACCGTCGCAAACTCCAGCGCTGCCGTCAAGTTTGTCGGCTCCGACGCCGACGGCCTGCCCCTCAAGCGGAAACAGGTACAGCAGGCCTGCCTGTCGTGTCGCAAGAAGAAGGTAAGCCCGCCTGCCTGGGGATCCCTCAGCCTCGTCTCATGCTCGCTTCCATGCCCGTCTCTTGGGTATGCCGCCGCCCCGTCTTCGCCCGCCCAAGCGGCTAGCCGAGCTCGTAGTCCGCCCCTGGGGCGGGAGTCCCCGACGTCTTGGTCCCACCCCAATGCCGCGGCCCTCGCCGTCCTGCGCCAGCTGCCGAGCCACTGGCACGGTCCTTCCACCCAATACATCCCGATGCTGACCCCCTCTTGTCTCCCGTGGCCACCAGAAACGCTGCGTCCATGCGATTACGTCGTCTCCGCCAGAAACCAAGGCTGCCGATCCTACCACGCATGCCACAGACCCACCGCCGCTCGACTCTAGCCCCACGAGGGGTGGTGGTGCCGAATCTGTCGCATCACAGGCTGGGGATGCCGGCAGGTCGCTCGAGGAGGATATCTGCCAGGTCGCCGCGACGCAGCTCGTCGAGCTCTCGTCTCGTTTCGTCGGCGACCTCAACCCGGAAGGCATCTTCATCGAGGCCACCACGCGCAAGGAGACCGCGCCCGGGCCCAATGAGATCGGGATATGGCTGTCCACGCGCTCCGAATCCGGTAAGGACAACGTGCGCAGCCCCGAGCTCCCGCACCGGGGTCAGCAGCGCCTCGGCTCCCACCACCAGTACAGGTCTCCGAGAGACCGGCCCGGCAGTCTCTTTTCCGACTATGAACGTGCCAAGGCGCGCTATCTCAGTGAGGAGTGCCTTGTCACGGTGCCACCGCCTAGCGACTACGCCGTCTTGCATCAAATATACATGGACAAAGTGCACCCCATATTCCCCGTCTTCACCGACTCGGACCTGGCAGGCACCAACCCAGACTCTGTGTACTGCGCCGTCCTCAAGCAGGTCATCGCCCTGATTGGCGGCCTGGACCCTAGCGCCCGCAACCATCTTCGTCTCGAGCCCGGCGGCCCTCTGTTGAGGCCACAGGATTTCCATCAGCGGCTTTCCGACGCAATATGCCCAGTGCTCGACGCAGACTGGATTCAAAGCCAGGTGGACCACATTTCCATTCTGACGACCATGGCTCTCTTCTACCAACCTTTCGATGCCACGCAGCGAGATCGCGCCCCTTCGCTCAACACACAGGCAGTCCACCAGCTCCTGAATCTCAGCGCCCACCTCGCTGGCTATCAGTCCCAAAGGCCAGGCGAGGATATCGACCGTGTCTTCTGCGCCGTGTGGGCCGTAGACCGGCTCTGTGCTTCATTCTACGCCCGACCCACGATGATACACGAGCGAGATATCGAACGAGACTTGTCGGCCACGATCGAAAAGCAGCCGCCTTGTTTCCGCCTGTTCCTCCGACTGATCCAGACGCTGGACGGCATATTCCCGTTGTACAGGCCACACCAACGTGTCGAATATACCGACATTCCAATTCTGGAGTCGCTCGTAATCGATACGGGCACGGCGAGGACGCCAACGCGGCTTCTCGGTAAGAATACACACGGCTCGTCTCCTCAATAACCTACCCAGCGGAGCGGCTCTTGGAACGCCCTCGAGATCCCAGCCTATGGTTGCCTGACGACTTACTGACGGCGCCTTCACCGCCAGCCACGCTCGAGACTCTTTACCACGGCATCTCGGTGCTCAGCTGTCGCCAACCGCGCAGCGCCTTCAACCACTCGTTGGTGGACGAGGAAAGCCGGTTGCATCTGCCCAGCGCCACCATCAACCCCCGACGCTCACTTTCGGCCGACAGGATCAAGTGGATAGTCGAGAATGAAGACCTGGGCCCCTTTCCCTTCGTCCCTTACGCCCTGTCGCTGGCGCTGAGCGTCCAGTACAGGAAGATGAGGTACAGCCGCACCGTCATGTTCCGCAACCGCGCCAGGGGCATGTTCCAGGATATCGTGGCGGAGTTGAGAAAACTGGGCGACTTCTTTTTCAGCGCAAGGGTCAACGCCGGCCTGGGGGATAGCATCCTGCGCGAGATGGAAAAGACGGCAACGTCGCTGTGCAGGGATGAGCTGGACCACAACGGCGCCGCGTCATCTGCGGCAGGTTCCATCGCCAGAGGAGCCACTCCTACGGTGGGCGGCGGCGGGCCACAGGGCAGTGGCGTTGCGTCTCGAGCAGGACATACCGGGCCCGCGGCAACGGTGGCGTCTGCGAGCACGACGAATGGTCACTTTGCCGACGTTCCGATGGGCGGAACCGGCCCCCCAGCCGCCGTGGCGTCCCAAAGCGGAGGGTACGGCAGTCACGGCAACACTGCGCCTCCCAACCACGATGCCGTGTCTGTCTTTGACAGTTTCGACGTGGACCTCGACCTGTTCGGTTATTTCGATCCGAACTTCAACCTTGGCGCAGTCGACACAGCCCTCGAAGCGAACCTGAATATCGGCTTCCCGCAAACGTGGACAGGCGAGGCTTGGAATTATGCAGGCGCCTAAGCTTGTGGGCCCAGAGAGGGTTTAATGGCATGACCGCCAACCCCTGGGAATCCGCGCTTGTTTGCCGCGCTTATTCGTTACGGTTATTCGGATGCAGTGCATGCGACTCGGGGTCATGGTGGGCCGCGTGGTCTTTGTCCCTGCCGTTTCGAGAAGACATTATTTCACTTTTCCCGGTTTGGTCAGATCTTTCTCTAGGTCACCAGAGGGTCTGTGGCGTGCGTCAAAAGATGGTAACAAGATCGCCGTTGTCGTCGCGGTTATATTGGTCCGAACCCCTGGCCATGCAACCTATAGAAGCTTCCGATATTTTCACGATGTTGACGTCCCTGACATATTTACACGTACATAAGCGAAAAGAGCAATGAGGCTCAAAAAGGCAAAAGCGAGAAACTCAAAAGCTTCCAACTACATACTTCGCGCGAGTCTGCGGTGTTCAAGCCCGCGCGTCCCTGGCTCGGCACAGGCAGTGGCAAATAGCAAGCCTGAAAGAGACATGCGACACAGACGTGCCAAGACATGATCTGAATTTCGACAGGCAAATCAATCTGCCGTAAGGGTTCACGTGCTCTAGAGCCTTGAACTTGAAAGCTTCAAATTACCTAGTCTCCGCATCTCGCCAGGATCTTCCGGCAGGCACAAGGCACAGGAGGCCTTGTTGCCTCCACTCGACATAACTTCGGGGTCGGTAGGGCGTCTTGCAGCGCCATGGCCCCAACGCATGACACGGGCAAGCCACAGCGACCCATCCAGCGACCGTTGAAGCAAATTGGCGGCCCACCTGGGATGGGCCCTGCCTTCCATAGCTAGCACAAGAACCCCTTAGCTCCAGTGCCCAAAGCCCCAATGGCCTGCCAAAGTTGGACGTCAGTTGTGCTTCTCCCCGCACACATTCAGGCAGCGCCCTGGAGACATTGCCCCTTTTGGACCCATCGTCCGTTCCGGGTCGTAGCGGAACTGACCCAAGAGATCGAATCACGACCCGCCGGCAGGGCGCTGTTCGCTGGGTGGACAACCATTCCCTGTCGAACGCGCAACCACTCATACCGGGTTGAGACCTGGAACAAGTGGAGGAGAGCGACCTAGAAGACAATCTAAGGCAACGCGCATGTCCGACGCTGTTGTGTTGCTGTTCCCGCTACCTACCATTGAAGCTTCCTGGCCGGTCCTAAGCGCGCCGGGCCCCCTCATGCCAAGTTTCATCGTGCATCTTGTTATGAAGGCCAAAATGGTGATATAGATATAACGGGCCCAATGCGGTCCTATTACTGCCCTTCATAGCTTCTTTTACTTTCCTCACTGCACGGTCTGCTCACACTCTCTCTTAGCATCCAACTCAGTCCGCTGATATATCTCAGCTTTTCGACCCCTAACGTCAAAGACGCCAGACGTCACCCCGACACCACCCGCCAGCAAAGGTATCATCAACAACCAAACCGTCATCCACGATGCGCGCTGCCACTCTCTTCGGTTCTCTCGCCCTGCCCACTCTGGGTCTGGGTATCCGTATCATCCAGAGCAACGACGACGGCTGGGCCGAGATGTACGTCCGGACCACGCACGACGCCCTGATCGCGGGCAAGCACGACGCTGTGCTCTCTGGCCCCGCGGATCAAAAGTCCGGCACCGGTAAGTTAACACACAAGCCTAGCAACCCGGTGTTATATGCAAGAGGTAGTATCTTTGCTAACGGCGCCTTCCATCAGGTTCCCATGACCGAGCTCCTGAAGCCCGAAAGCAGCCCTGCCAGTACGACTCTTGCCCGGCCAACTCGGGCCCCGTCGGCACCGACCCCGAGAACCCGCGCCTGAACTGGGTCAACTCGTTCCCCGTAACGTCGATGAAGTACGGCCTCGACACGTTCGGCCCGCAGATCTGGGGCGACAACAAGACGGCCGAGCTGGCCGTGTGCGGGCCCAACGTGGGCAGCAACCGCTGGCTGCAGCTGCCCTTCTCGGGCACCGTGGGCGCGGCCGTCCAGGCCGTCAAGCAAGGGGTCCCCGCCCTCGCCCTCTCGGGCGCCTCGGGCACGAGCCCGCAAAAGTTCAACGAGACGGACCCTTCGCCCCGCGCCAAACTGTATTCGGAGCTGACGCTGGTGCTGGTCAACAAGCTCGTCGAGGGCGGCGTGCCTTACCTCCCTCCCCAGACGTTCCTCAACGTCAACTTCCCCGACATGACGGAGCAGTGCGCAAAGGTCGAGAACTTCAAGTGGGTCATGTCGCGCGTCAACTCCGGGTGGTTCTCGGGCTACGACTACCCAACCTGCGGCCGCAACAAGATGCCGGCCGAGTTCGAGATCGGCTTCCGCCGCGACTGCTTCATCTCGGTCAGCGTCGCCGACGCCAATGACAAGACTACGGCCGCACCGGACAAGCAGAAGTTTGTGCTCGACAAGCTCGGCAACTTCCTGTCCTGCCTGCCGTAAACGGAACGTTTGCATTGTGTGTGTATGTCTTGCATGTCTGTACTGCTTCCATTTTATAATACCCGGCGATAATATTTTGTATCGATATCGGAGGGAGCGTCGGTTGTTCCAAAGGGGTCCTGGGGGTTCTCACGTCTTCCTTTGGTACATACTTGTCTATATTTGACTTGGAAATACTTTTCCCGTTTCCACCCTATTATTCCTACTTCGGTTGCATGCTCTACGTACGTGTTTTCTTTTTGAGCCTCCTGGTACAATATCACGTTTTTTTTTTCTTCCGCGGCGCGTACCGCCTGCACCCCGCCCTTTGCCTGCATGTAGGCTCAGGCCGCACGGCTTGCCGTTTTTTTAAAGAGCAAATGCACCCCATGCGCCCCCCCGGAAACGGGAAATGAGCACAAAAAGTTCAATGAGCACACACCGAGGTCCTTAATGAGCACAAGCGCAATGAGCACAAAACCTAACGAGCGAATGATGGCTTCAGCGTCAACCATCAGACTGGATGGCACATGAACAACAGCTGTCGGGATCCGCGGCCAAACTGCAGCCAGCGTAACATCACCTCGGGATTGGTTTCAATATCCCCTCCCTTCGTAATTGCAATGGCAGCTGCCAAGGGCCGTGATCCCAGCCAGGTCCATCTGAGGCGCCGCCGGGGCGGCCCACCACCCATCATTCATTACACCTAACCAACCAACAGCCCGCTTGGTTTGGTCGTAAAGCGTATCCTGGTCGATCTAGACATCCACCAGATGGCAATACGATTCTGACGGTGGGCAATGTTCTGCCTCGAGCATTCATTCACCCATTCTTCCACCATTCGCATTCGATCTATTCCCACAGCATGTTTTCTTTTGCTCGTTCGGATCGTCGAATTAACAATCATGTAACTTTTCGTATTATATACGGTCATCAATCATTGCGTAACCGTTGCTCATCGCTTTCAGGCCCCTCGCGCGCCTCCTTCTTTCCCCCCTTCTGGGCCGCGCCTCCTTCTTGACTTGGCAAATCCGGCGATGGTGGTATGTCGCGCTCCTCGGGATGGCTCAGTCGGATGGCGGGCACCTTGAGCCCATAGGCATTCATTTTGAACGGCAGCTTCCCCAGCCGTAGCGTCGTCGTCGACCAGCCGGCCACCATGCCGACCTCGTTGGCAGCGACCAGGAACAGGTACACGGTGGGGTCGCCGAGCACGGCGTTGAAGCGCTCGTCGCCGGTGATGACGAAGACGAGCGAGTACGAGATGCGGGCCAACATGAAGGGCATCAGGATGGCGAAGCACAGCAGCGCGGGCCGCTCCTCGGCAGGGACGCGGTCGTCGCGCGCGGCCCAGAGACGGACGAACAGGCCGACGGTGTAGAGGTACAGGGCCGTGAAGAAGACGACGGCGGACTGGGCGATGGGGTTGGGCGCGAGCGGGTCGGGCTTGTTCTCAGCGTAGACGAAGCCGGCGGTGGCGAGGCCGATGCCGCCGAACGCAAACACCTCGGGCAGCACGAACCCCCACGGCGGGATGACGAGCGCGAAGCGGTTGAGCCGCGCCAGCAGCGTCTTGAGCAGCACCGTCATCTGCGCGATGCAGAGCGACTCGCACACGAGCACGCCCGCCCACACGTCGCGCGAGTTGCGCTCAAACGTGGCCAGCATCAGTGCCGCGCCCACCAGGCGCAGCAGCGAGAACACGAAGAGGCTCCACCAGCCGCTGCGCCGCGTGCAGAGGACGACGAAGGCGATGCCCAGGTATATGGTGAAGGCCGCCACCTGTAGAACCGAGATGGCGTCGCGGTAGCCGAACGGACGTCGCATCGCGGGAGTAAGAAAGGAGGGGGAGGGAAGGCGCTTAAAAAGGAGTGTGTTGGCAGCGGTCGTCGTCGTCGTCGTCGTCGTCGTCGTCGTCAATCGGAGTCGCAAGACATCGTAGGTTTTTTTGCGAGCCAGCAAGGGGTGAGGGTCTGGATTCCTGACCGTCAGCCCATGATTGCTCCGAAATCTGGTTGTCCAATTTCGATTGCGCTGAAGCGGCCGCTGTGGCAGGGGACTACCACGTGTAGATCACATGACATCCATAAAACTGAGCTGTGACGTAAGCCTTCGAACTATTCGGCCTTGCAAACTTGTTTCAAGATCGACCGTTTTACCCTCTGTGTGTTTTGCATTGCTCCGCCAGTTTTGTTTGTTGAATGCGGCAGTAAGTTCATGCAACGTTTCATATGGCCACATAAACGACCAGGCTTTATTAAAAGATTTAAACTCGTAAACTGAACTGATCATGCATGTTTTTGGACATGCGGAGCCACACACGCAAGAACGGTAAGCGGAGATATTAAAGCCACATGGAGGACCTCGGCGCTAGGAGCACGATCATGATCACCCGCGTCCATGGTTTTTATCTAGCTGAGGCAGAAGGCTCGACGTCAGACAGCAACACCATCGACCCGACTGAGGCAACGTAGCCAATAGACATGTCCTCCCGCATCGCCTTGGCATCAGGGAACATGCCCTGCATTGAATATGATTCGTCGACGACGGGAGTGTGGAATCCAACACCAAATCAAAAGCATCAGCGTGCCAAAGCCGCCAAAGACCAAAGGATTTTGGCCAAGCATCGTATCCCAACGGGCATCGTATCCCAGCGGGGTGTGCCGTTTTAAATCTCCATGAGGCAACGATGTGCAAACACGAATTCACGGGATCAGCCAGCCCTAGGCGTTCGCGTCATCTGTTGTAATTCTTATCCATACTGACGACCTAAGCCGGCAGTGACTGGAGAACTGGCAGTATATAACATGGCAATGAAGCTTCGTCGACCCTTGAGACTTGATGGCTGGCGGCAAGCACCACCAGCTTCAACACAAAAGCAAGAAGCGCCCTTGGCAAAAAAAAGTGCTTCCTCCCCCCGGCCTCTATTAGCCCTGATTAATAAATAAGCCTTGAGCCCAGCCAGCCAACATGCTCGCATCCGCCCGCCTCGCCATTATCGTCGCAGGAGCCCTAGCCATGGCCCTGCCCCAGCCCGGTGGCCAGGTCGGCGCCTGCGACGAGACCTCGGGCGGAGGCTCGTTCGCCTGGGAGGTCCGGGACTTCACCTACAACGCCTTCTGGATCTACCAGAACCCGGCCCATCTCTGGGCCCAGGGCCGGCTCAACTACACGCTCGTCAACCCGGCCACGGGCCGCGAGGCCGTGTGCTCCGCCTTCAGCACCCAGCAGTCGGATTTCTTCTACGGCAACTTCATCTACAGCTGCAGCAGCAGCGTGCCCGGCGACTCCGACGAAACGCTGCCGCGGCCTACCTTCGCCTTTAACGGATACGGGCTGTGGCGGCTGCGGGTGAACGAGACGTGGACCTGCAACACGGGGTTAGTGATACTCTGCGCCCTTGGGCTTCCATTTGCTTTGGCCCGCGAGGGCTGTCGTGATATCGTCACACACTAATTAACACCAATTAATACGTGCTGCGGCCAGAACCTCGAAAATCTACGTCGGGTCCGGAACCAAGGATCTCGATCTCAAGTGCAACGACACTGGCGTGGTGCAGAACCCTGACTGGAAGCCTGGCCAGCCTGGAAACTTTTACTCGACCCGTTATCTGGACTGCGGCCCCTTGACCACCACGCTTCCGGCCAATGTTGCTATCGGTGTGTAGGGTCGGGAAAACGTTTAGCTGGTCGTCCTCATGGATGGCCTCTTACGCGACGCGCTTCATGGGCATATGAACTCATGGTGTGATTTTATACCTCAAGTTCACACATGACTTTGACGTCTTCGATACAGGCTTCGGCTTTCATAATGTTTGTTTGGCCAAAGGAAACAAAGTTGAGCTCTCAAATATTGACAAGAATCGAACATCCGTGGCCCTTCTCTCGACACCGCGGTCCCACGTCTCCTAGTAC
This sequence comes from Magnaporthiopsis rhizophila, assembly GCA_003049465.1. Lineage (NCBI taxonomy): Eukaryota > Fungi > Ascomycota > Sordariomycetes > Magnaporthales > Magnaporthaceae > Magnaporthiopsis > Magnaporthiopsis rhizophila. The sequence goes on from PYSS01000112.1 coordinate 49,442, forward strand.
GGGAGGAACAGTCTCCCCCAACCGGCAAATGGTTGCTTATTCCAACCCGGACACTTTTTCTTGCATCCCCCTCGCCCTTCTCCACCACACAGCCCCCTTAGGCCGGCGTGTTGACAGTGATGCGCGACGAGCCGGCGCTGCGGTAGCCCTCGGTGGCCACGATCATGTAGTTGTGGTTGCCGAGGGGCATGCCGGCGTTGCGCCAGGCGTTGAAGAAGTTGCCCATGGTGATGGTGCCGCCGGTGCGCTTCTGGGTGCGGATGGCCCAGTACTGGTTGAAGGTCTTAGTGCCCTCGATGGACGGGGCGTTGTACCGGGTGCTCTGGTACAGGTTGTAGGTGCCGCCGTCGCTCTGGATCTGGCCCTTGGATTGGGCCTGGCTGCCCGGGTTGTACTCGCCGTAGTTGTCGAGAACGTAGTACTCGACCAGCGGGTTCTGCATCCAGCCGTAGACGCAGAGATACTGTTTGGTTCGTGCGGGGTTAGCGGTCGGGGCCAGGGGACAATTAGTTACAGCCAGCTGCGGGAGCGCTTACCGCGTTGCCGTTGTTCACGGGAGAGAAGGAGCCAGAGTACGAGACGGAGCTGTGATGGAAAAGAAACCGTCAGCGGGTGCCTACGTTTGATGGGAGGTGTCTCACGTCACGCGGAGTTCTTTGTCTTACCGAGGGCCACCGGGCATCCAGCCCTTTCCGCCGACAAAGTTGCCGCCGGCGCGCCAGTTGACACTGTAGGTGCCACCGGCCTCGTTGGTGTAGGTGACGGGCGAAGCGCCATCCGTCCACCACGAGTAGTAGTAGCCGTTGTGCCTTCCGGTCCCGCTGGGAGTCGACTGCCGCCTCATGAGCTCCTCGAGCGGGAAGCCCGTCATGTTGGCGTCCAAGGGGAAGGCGAGGGTGCTGCTGGCCAGGGCCGTGCAGGCCGCGAGGACGGCGGTGAACGAGACCATGATGGCGAAGGCGGAGCTAGGCTTGAGTGACTAGGGCTTCTGGTTTTTGGTGGTGCCTGGGGAACGAGGAAGGAAGGTCTGGACTGCCCTGCTGGTGTGAGGATCCTGTTGCCGATCGTGGTCAAGGGGAGTCGACTAGAGGAGCTTCTTATACCCCATCCGGCACCTCCCAGAGGCGGTGATGATCTCTACTAACGAGCAAAAAACTTGTCTCGTCATGTCTCGACCGACACCACCTTCTCGGTCGTGCGGCTAGGTGAGCGGAGAAACTCTCCAGGGATTCGAGTGGACCGTGGGTCGTGGGTTGTGGATGCCATGGTGTGGATGGCGCCGTCGACGCGGAGAGCGACGCGCCGGTTGCCGTTTGCGATCTTGCCCCTGGGCTGGCACACAGACTCCTGGGGTTGGGCAGGTTCCACCCCCGGACGGACTCGGTCTTGGGACTATGGAAGATTCTGGGACGGGACTGTGCCCGCTGGCCCACGCCGCTGGAGCCCTTTTTTTTTTTTTTTTTTTTTTTTTTTTTTTTTTTTTTTTTTTTTTTTTTGTTTTC
>PYSS01000112.1:50969-63475 GCA_003049465.1 Magnaporthiopsis rhizophila
TTTTTTTTTTTTTTTTTTTTTTCTTTCTTTTTCTTTTTTGAGGGCGCGTTCCATGACCTGCCGGCGCTGCGGGTGCGTGGCTCAAGTGCCATGCGCATGCCCAAGTATTGCGATGTCTTGGGAGCTATATACAAGACCAGGACAAGCTTCTTCTGGCTGGGGTTTCGTCCGGACTTGTCAGGAGCGTGGCGGCTGGTGTACGTCGTCCGTGGCGCGTGCCCGCCTGGGTGGGTGTACAACAGGGGGGGAGGGGTGTGATGGGTGTGATGACCGGTCGATTTCTCGCGCTATTTTCCTTTTTCGATGCATGCTCGCGGTATTGCAAGCCCCATCGAGGCCGAGGCAGCGATGCACGTAGGGCTTGGCGAGCAAATCCTGGCACGGCTTGGGCGGTCAAAAGGGGCCCCCAGATGGCGCCCATTGGAGCATTTGGCCTGAGCGCGATGGCGGGGGTGGGAGAGTAGGGCAGGGCCTTTATACCGGCCAAGCCCTTTCCAGAACCTGGGCTGGGCTCGCCACCCCGCATTTACCACAAAATGACTACCGACATCGCCCCGTCGAGGTGCCGTCGCCTCCGTGCTTTGCTGCATTCACGTGGTCGCACCCCGATGTTGTCTGCTGGATTTAACCGGCGCAAAACATGGGGTAAAACCGGCTTGGGGTTGGGATCAGCGCTAGCAGTCCAATGTGAGGTCGGGATGTCGCAGCGGTGTGTGCCACCGCCTATCCAGACCTCAAGCGTCATCGCTCCTACATACTGGGGTAGCGCAGATGGGGTTGGGCTCGGCGGACGGCGGCAGGTCTCCGGTCATGTCGTTTTCCGTTGTGTTTTTCGGTTTCCAGGTCCGCTTCATATCGCCAGCCGCCCTCTATTTAATATCATATGAGGCTCATGCGCCGCTGCTGGCAACCGCAGCCCACCTGTCCCGAACGGCTTGCCGCATGGGCTATTTTTGTCTTGGCCCTGGCCGCCAATTCCACCACCGTGAGTTGATTGTGACCGGGATCAGGGCTTGTGGTCTGTCCTCAAGAAACCAAGCCCGTCAGCCGCCTCCCGGGTAGCTGGTCAGCCTGAATTCGACAAAGGCACGAGAACATTGTCGTCGACGAGAACCTGCCTGTCCGCGGCCAGTCATGGACGTCATCGGCGACTCGGGTGGGCATCTGTTTCGAAACGGGCGTGGACAGGGGCCGGGATATCGGGCTGCCGTTGCGAAGATGCAACCATTTCTGGTGGCCGTGGTGGGAATCGTGGACACCCAGATGTTGGGCACAGGAGCGCGTTTTTTCACCCATGCCCCCGAGATGGCTGCATCATGAAATTTCCGAGCATGATCAGCAGGGGCAGGAACCCTGGCTTCCCGATTTTTCGCTCCTCCGGCTGACCGGGAGCCGAGGCATCAGTTCTGCCACGCCGAGTGGACGGAAAATTTGGAGTCCGTAGTTCGGAGGCTCTTGTCCTGGGCACAGGCCAAGTACACCGCCAAGAATCTGCTCCGATCGATGGGGTATGGGGTAACCCTTTGCGCCCTTTTCCCATCCATGTGTTGAGATGCTCGTGGTGTTGCGCCAGCTGGTGGTTTTAGCCAGGGGTTAACAACGAGCCGCGCGCTGAGACTTGGAGAAACGGGCCGAGCATTCAAGAATGGGACACAGGCCGTGTTGACGAAAATCAGGTCTCATCTCTTCACAGCCAAGAGCACCGACGTCATGTCGCGTGGATGTCCATTATGATTCATTTTGAACGAGGGATGAGATGGATTCGCCGAGAAGCTAAAGGGAATCAAATAACGCATATAACGACGGAGAGAGGGAGAATAGAATGAGACAAGAATGAGTGAAGGTAATAAGCGAGGTAGGATCTATAAAAATTGACGGCAATGAAATGATGAAAAAAGAAAAAAAAAAAAAATTCATGTTAAAGGGTGATGACAAAAACATCAAAATTGATCAGAGTGGGACTCGAACCCACGCGGATTGCTCCATAGGAAGACTGTTATTGTAACCTTAATCCTACGCCATAACCAACTCGGCCATCTGACCTTAATACCATCTCACTCGGTGGGTAGTCTATGACCGCTGCAGGCGGCTCTGCTCTGCTGGTTGGTGCCCCGCACACACCGCCCGTGCTAACCCCGCAAGCTTCGCTTATCTGCCTGCCGCGGGCACCTCCCCAGGAACTCGGCCGTAGAAGCCGGTGAAGGGCCAAGGATGCAAATTGGACATAGGCTGGCCCGACAGTGGGTTTCACCGAGCGTGATGGGTTGTTTCTCGCCACGCATTTGCATGTCATTAGCGCCGAATGTCACGCCCTTTGGCACCCCAACCCCGCTCGCCTATGGTGCCCACTGTGACTCGTGCTGACTTCAGCTTCAAGGATGAGCCTCCTGCTCCATGCCGCTCCCGGGCATCAAAGCCCGTCGTTTGCTGGAATCAACCCGTGTGGCAAGCGCCCGACGTTGCATGAGCCAAGACGTTGACTCCAATCGGTTCTTGCGCCGCGAGATGGCGGGATGGTACGCCCGCCGGATGCGGCCACCAACGACACAAGATGCTGCCGTTAGACAACGGCTGAAGCGGATACCTACAGGTGAGTGGGTAGGTACCTACCTAGGCGGGTGGGAGATGTAGGCAATTGACCTAACGAGGCGGTCTAAAGCGGGATGAATGACATGTCAAAGGGCGCGGATCCATTCTACCAGCCTCCCAACATGTAATTACATCGAATCTTCAGCCCACAAAGTATATCTATGTAACCACCTTCACTGCTGTCGAGTTTTGGGCCAAACAAACCATCACCCTCTGCAATTTGTTTTGCTTTACATCTTCTGTCGTTGCTGCTTGCTCGGCTGCGTCATAATGAACGCGGCGCTTGTTGAAGAGACCGACCCCTTGCTGGGGGATGTGGCGGTAGACCGCGTCCGCCACGCCGTGACGGCAGACCCTGGTGAAGAGCGCGCACTGATCCGGGAGCAGCCCCTGGACCTCGATCATGACCCCGCCGATCCGGACGACCCGATGAACTGGACGCCGGCCTACAAGTGGTTCATTGTAAGCATTCTTGCGTTCATGGCCTTTGCCGTGTAAGTTTTTGCGTTTGGTACCTGCCGATTCATGCACGGGATGTTGCTGCAGGAGCGACAGATATCTGACTTCCAACAAAACCGCAGCACATTTACATGCATCTCCGTCACTCCCGTCGCGTCACGCATCGTCAGCGACCTCGACGGGGAAGGCAACCGCGACCGCGGCGGTGAGGGCCCTTCGTCGGTGGGCGCCAGCGCGGCGCTCCTGGTGACCATCTGGGAGCTGGGCGAGGCGGTAGGCCCCTTGCTGATCGCGCCGCTGTCCGAGATGTACGGGCGCTGGCCGGTGCTGAACGCGGCCAACTGCCTCTTCGTGGCCGCCACCGTGCTGGCCGCCTCAAGCCACAGCACCGACTTCTTCATCGGCGCGCGCGCCTTGACGGGCCTCGCCGTAAGCTCCAATGTGCTGAACCCGGCCATCATCGGCGACATGTTCCCGCGCGAGAGCCGCGGCGCGGCCATGAGTGCCTGCATGCTCACCCCGCTGCTCGGCGGCGCCGTCGGTCCAGCCATCAGCGGTGCCGTCGCGCAGACGCTGGGGTGGCGCTCGGTCGTCTGGCTTGGTGCGGGGATCGCGGCCGTGTGCGAGTTGCTCCTGATGCTGCTCCTGCGGGAGACGTACAGGCCCGTCATTCTGAAGCGCAGAGCTGCGCGGCCTCGGCGGGAGGGGAGGCTCAAGCAATGCCTGGCCGGCGAGCATGCGTCCGGCTACGGAGCTACCACGGCCGAACTGGCTGCTCACGACGAGCAGGGGAGCCAGATGAGCGACGCAGCGAGGCTGGCCCAAGCCATTATGCGGCCGGCGATTGTTTGGTCCGGCTCCGGGGTTTTGATGGCCATCGCAGCGTTCAACTCCCTTATCTTTGCGTATTTTTACGTCATATCGGTGTCGCTGCCAGTGGTTTTGGACACTATGTACGGGATGTCGCCCGCCGAGATAGGCGCCTCGCTTCTGATATTCAGTCAGTGCTCCTCCACTTCTTCGTTTTATCGACTCGAACCAAAAAGAAAAAAGCTGACAGTCTCCCAAAACAGGCGCGGGCACCTTCGTGGCACTCTTCATCCTCAACCAGACTCTTGACCGGCTGTACGTGAAGCTCCGCGACGCCAACGACGGCGTGGGGCGGCCCGAGTATCGGCTCCCGATCGCAGCGGTTGGCTCGGTGCTGATGCCGATGGCCATTGCGGCCTACGGGTGGGCGGCCGAGTACCGGGCGCCGCTGCCTGTGCTCCTGGGCACCAGCGCCTTCGTCGGCTTCTCGCTCCTCATCTGCAGCATGCCCATCATGGCCTACGTCGTGGATGCATTCGGCGAGTATTCGGCATCAGCGCTGACGGGCGTCATGGTCTGCCGTTGCCTGACGGGCACATTCCTGCCGCTGACGGTCGCGCCCCTGACTGGCCATCTCGGTTGGGGCTGGGGGTTCATGGTTCTGGTGGCCGCCAACCTGGCCGTCACGCCCATCCCGATGCTGATCATGCGGTACGGACCGTACTGGCGGATGCGGTCCAATTACTCGCGGGAGGCATGAGTTTTAGCATGTAGAAGAGCGCGGGGACAAATGGAATAGAGTATTTGCGTGGACACGCGGGCGCTTCATGCTGCCAGGCAGATGTGAGGTTCAAGTTACCAGCTGTGCTAGCGGGGATTGGTGGGGTCAAATTCCGGGCTGGCATGGAATAGGTAGGTACTTGCTGACAGCCACGCACCATCACTAATAGCCACCAAGTTCGCCGGAGCCAACGCCAAAATCCGGGCCTAAATACCGCGGAGAGCCCACAGTGCGATTCGCATTAATCAGCAGTGATGACATAGGTGATTCAAATTGATATCTGGATGCGAGACCTGGACACCTTGCTGCCACCATAAAAGCCGAATGTTCTTCCTCTCCCTTCCCCATTGAGAATCGCGACAGTCACCAATTGGCCGACATTGCTCGTCTGCATTCGGAACAGCCTACCTACTTCCCTCACACAACAACGAGCAAAATGGCGACGACGGCTGCAAAAACCATCCTGGCTACTGGAGCCACATCCGGTCTGGTAAGGCCTCACCTTGAAGATCTTTTGAAGGGGGCTGACTGCCCGTACTGATCGCCTCAAACCTACAAAAGGGCTTCGAGATGGTCAAACAGCTCCTCGCGCAGGCAGAGCAACCTTACAGGTTCATCCTGGGAGCGCGTGATACAGCCCGGGCCCGTACCGACTTTGAATCCCTCGGCTTCGACACCGCCCGTCATAGCCTCACGGTCCTGCCTCTGCAGCTGACGGACCTGGCCGGCGTCCGGGCCTTTGCCAAGAAGGCGCTCGAGGATTTTGACCGCAGCGGCGACGGTCGTCTCGACTACCTTGTGCTCAACGCCGCCGCTGCCTTCCCTGCCGACAAGGGAGACTCCAGCAGGTCCAAGTGGTGCGACACGCACATTATCAACTATCTCTGTGCGTCTTAATGCTTTCCTCGCCCCTTCCTTCCACCTCACAGATCCGATACCTGTCTAGGGGGAATCGACTTTCTGCTGGGCGTGAATGATCTTGTGTTGACGGGCATTGCTGACTTCTTCTTCCCCTCAGCCCAGCACTATCTGACCCATTTACTGCGCGAGAAGCTCGTCGCCTCTCGCTCGCGCATCGTGGTCGTCTCATCGGGCGCGGTTCAAAACGTTCCTGATCCATGTACGTAATGTCCCCAAGCGAGCGTCGAACTCGTCCTGGATCTGGTCTTAGTGCCCCCAACTAATGTCGATCTGTCTGCGGGTGAAGCCACTCTCGCCGAGACTCTGAAGCTCGGTTCTGGAGCGAAAAGTGGTAGCACCTATCCCGCCTCCAAGTTCCTCCAGCTGCTCACCGCCCACTGGTGGCGCCGCGAGCTGCACGGTGTCTGCGACGTCGTCGCCGTCTCGCCGGGCATGATCCCAGGCACGGGTATTGGCCGGGGCGCCGACTTTGAGATCCCGGCCAGTATTATGTCGTCTGCCAAATCGGTCGAAACTGGTAAGCAGCATTCCTCCGCCGCGACGGCTTCTCCTTGTCGCCTTGCTCCATTTCTCAACTTGTTCGCTGACCTTTGCTCTGTACGCTTGATACAGGAGCCGCCAGCATCCTTCAGGCCCTTTTCAGAAAGGACTTCCCCGAGGACCCCGACAGGATCTTCCTGACCAGCTGGGGCGAGTGGTGGCCCGCTAGCGAAATCAGCACTTCTCTTGACAAGGAACTACAGAACAAGTGGTCTCCGAGCAAGGAGGAAATCGAGAAGGAGGAGGGCGTGCCAGCAGAGTGAATGATATTATCTTTTACGTGGCCGAGAGGGATGTTCTTGTTCCGTAACCCTCTGAGGTGCTGGTTGGATGTGATGCGAACGAAGAGCCCAAGGTCGACAGGAGGAAATCTTGGAAGGTTTGGGGTAATGACTGCTCGCCACACGGCTGCATACGTCCATACAAATACGGCACTTCTACGAGGTACCCCCTAAAATCAGGAGAGGCCGGACCGGGCGGCGTGCGGGCTGCGGTGCGATCAGATCAATTAACGGTGTATGCTTTCGGTCTATCAATGCTGTCGTTCACGACACCTCCTATTTCCGGCAGACTTCCTACGGCGAAGCCTGGGGTTGGGAAAGACCTCCCGCCCTCATCGGAGCACTTGGAGCCGCGTCCTTGTCCTTGGCATTAATCTGCATGTGTTCATACCGCTCGGGGTCCGCCACCAGCGCCATGTCGCCCGACAGGATCGCGAGCTCGTCGCTCGTGACCTTGTTGATGGTCAGGCTGGCAGTCGCCAGTGGCCGCGGTCGTCTTCTCCTCCCGGCTCTCGGATAGCAGCAGGCAAGGGTACTGGTTCGCGAAGCCTGTCGGGCTGCTGACCCATTCCCTCTCGAAGCCCGCGTCGGCCGCATGGCATCCGTCGAGGTTGTGCGTGCCGCTGAGCGTCACCATTCTGGATTTGCAGAAGTCCATGCGGCCAAAGACGGCGCAGGCGTGGGTGGCGCCATAATTACGCGGTGTCGGGCAGGCGGTCGCGGGAACGGGACGCGGAGCCGTCAACGACGTCGATCCGGCCGGCCTGCCACGGAATACCCAGCCCGCCCATCGCGCGTATGGCCGTCACGCTATGGAGTGTCTAGAGGCGCGAGTACGTGATCCATGGATACTTGGCCTTGACAGTCTGCAGGAAGCCGCCGACATGGTGAAGGCCCACATTGGGCTGGGCCGCCGGCCTGTGCCTCGTAGTGCATCCCTGCGCCGTTGGAGGCGCCAGTAACCGTCTCGGGATCCGAGTACCTCGATACATCGCTCTCAGCAAAAGAAGCTCTACTGCCTTCCCGTAAACTCGCACACAGACTCCGATGCACCTTGGGCCACCAGACCCTCACCAAGCGAGTCGGACCGGCACTGGGCCAGCACTTCAGTTGTCATATTCCGGCGTTGCTAGGAGGGCTGCCACATTGTATCCGGCATCCAAGTCACTGATATCATCATTGTGACAAGGAGGCAGCTTGCTACCACATACAAGCTTCAGAAGAAAAGAAAATTGCTACCCCTGAGACTGGCTATACTTGGTAGCAGCCAGTGATGGGCCTGCCAGTGAGTGCCAAACAGGACTGACGTGGGGAATTCCTGATCTCTATAACACAACGCAAGCCCACCGCATGACCGGACCGATCTGGCAAGACGTGCCAGGCATGAAGTCGTCGAGTTGTCAAGGTCTTCTTAAAAGAATTTACAAATAATGAAAATGAAAAGTGAAAATTATTATCGTTTATAATGAACCCATGTTTACAACATAAATACTATCGGGTTTAAAGGTAACCCCGAAGTGGTGTATACATATGGAATAAAGCTCCAACCCCTTCCTTTTTTTGCAACGGAGATTTTTTATATATTTTTTACATTTGGTTTTTTTTTTTTTAAAAAAAAAAAAAAAAACAAAAAAAAAGATCATATAAAAACTCCATCCATTCTTTTTTTGACTTGGGATAAAGCTTTTAACATCCCAGCCTGTGATATTAACCAGTTACTCTATGGCCCAAATGAAAGCAGTCTGAATGGAATCTGAGAGAGACCTGAACAAGCTCACGGCAACACGTGTGAAATGAGAGGTACTAAAGGGGAAAAAAAGTTCCCACTGGGAACAAATCCTTCACTCCTCCACCCACAACCTTTCCAAGCAACACAGGACGGTGCCCCCAACGAAGCCAATATCGCCGTCACACACGGGAGTCAAGAAGCTAGAGCAGGCGCCTGATTCGACGAGATCAGCTGGCGAGGACAAGAAAGCTACTATCGGAATCGGCCTTTCGCCAGCAGGCAAACACAGCCGTACCATGGCGAAAACTCCCAACACACCCTCTTCAGAGACAGCCCAGAAGGGCGTTTTCGGCAACGTGACCCCCCCGGCCACTCCGCTATCCCAGACTACGAGGACGAAGCGGAAGAGCTCGGCGCAATCCGCGGCTTCGCCAACGGCTGCCAGCAAGCGCCCACGGACACGATGCCAGCGTCCCCGCGGCCAAGAGGCAGAGGCTAGAATCCAACCGAATTCGTCGTTCCTGCAGCGACAGCTACGAGAAGAGCCACGAGAAGCTCGCCACTCCACCAGCCAACAAGCCTCAAGGCTGCACGGAGCAGGAAGACAAGCCGGCCCAGCAGCCTCTGAGCATGGTGGCGCGGGAGCTCGCGACGGACGAGCTCGAAAGATCAGGCGCCCGAGGAAGCGCAGGAATACGGTGTGGTGCAGCTTCTTTTCCGACAGATGCGCGAGCTCCGCACCCAGGTCTGGCTCCTCGAGAGGAAGGCCAAGGACGATCAGCGCGAGATCGATAGGCCCAGGGACCAGCGCAACACCGTGATGGCGATCGCTAACGGTCAGCTAGAGACCATTGACGATCTCAGGCGCGAGCTGTGGACCTCGAAGGACTAAGTATGCCAAGTTAAGGAAGGGAAGGATATGGTGGAGTTCTTCTATGCATTTTGAAAGTTTGACAACAGCTAGTTAGCGTACCGACCTGGGCATCGGGTGGCTATTTCTCAAGGTTTTAGTCTTTTCCATGTCGTCTCCCCATCAGGTCGTTAGACGTTCTGATAGCAGAGCAGAGAGAGACACGCCTCATCTCCAGTTAATCCCTCTGCTGGAAGTACAAGAGAACGCCTTCTCTCGCAGCCTGACCCTTGCTATACTTGACAGTGTCGACGACCTTCCCGGCGGGATCCAGCAGCACAATCTCCCCGCCTTTGTTGCTGAGCGGGCAGTCTGGGCCCACGGTGACGGGGAGCTTCCCGCCAGCCGTGATGACGGCGGATCCGGGGAGCGTGAACGAGCCGCTGGCCCCGCCGTTGGTGATCTTCCAGCCTCCGAGCTCCACCGCCGTCCTGGTCCGGTTGACAAGGTGCACGGTCTCCGGGTCGCCCGAGGTCGGGTCGTTGTCCGGGCCGATGGGGTTGACGAGCGCGGCCAGGATGGACATCTTTCCCTTGAAGATGCCGCCGTCGCCGTCCTGGCCGTCGTCTTTGCCGCCATCACCGCCATCACCACCGTCACCGCCGCCGCGGTGATCATCAAAGAGCTCTCCAAAACTCTTGCCGACCGGCCCGCCCTTGGCGTCCGTCTCGGGCGTCTGCACCGCGAACGCCAGGAAGATGCCCTCCCAGTGGCCCTTGCCGTCGTGGCTGCCGTCCTTGAAGTGGATGATGACGGCGCCGTCCTGCCAGACGCCGTTGTCGCGCGCCCACTGGCCCTTGTTGCCCTGGTTCATGTGGATGTCGTGGATTCCGGTGCCGTCGCTGTACGGCTCGCCGAACAGGTACAGGTCGGCGTTCTTGCCCGCCGCGACGGCCTGGTTCAGGATGGGGTTCACGAAATCCAGGATGTCGTTGTCCGGGCCCGGCTCGGTGCCGTGCAGGAGCAGGCCCTTGCTAATGTCGATGATGCCTTTCGCGGCGCCCCGCAGGAAGTCCAGCCCTGGCGGGCCCGGGTTCTTGCCCTTCGTTATGCCGAAGGGCAAGTCGGCCAGGGGGGCGATCAGGGGGTGCGACGCGGGGATGTCGCGGCTGACCCAGTACACCAGGCGCGAGTCGACCGATTGGGACTGCACGTTGACGGCTGCGTCCCAGAGCCTACCCTGGATCGTCTTGCCGTCGTCGAACTTGATGTGGCCATGGCCCGGCTTTTCCGTGGGATTCCACTTTTTGGCGGTAGACTTCCACACGACGTAGCCTTTGAGAGGCATGATTGCTTGGGTGGCTGGGACTTTTTTTTTGAGAGATAGCAACGGAGCCGTGTAGCGAGAAAGGAACTGCCCGAGATGAGCTTTCTGAGACAGGAGGAGTCGTGGGTGCCAAGAAATATGATTTCTTCTGCTCATTATATACATTTTATGTTGTGAGGTCGCTCAGCAGCCTGGAATCGGGGTGCTCACATCCAGGCAGCTTCAGGTCCGACGGGTGGCAGGGGCTGACGTTGGACGCGCAACATTTCAGCCAGCCACGGGACGCTGTCCAGAAACGTTCTTGGTGCGAGCTGCGCAACTCGATAGGCCATGTTGCACGGCTCTGATGTGAGAGGAAAGGGAGGGCGTCTACGCCATGTCAGCCCTTAGGCAAGCATCGTATGGCGTAGGCTGGATGACTCCTGCGGCCGCCAACCAGTCTGTGTATCGGGCTGGTGCCGCCCGTGCCGGGCCTTCAGCCCATGCGAACACAATCATGGCCGGAATCTAACCTGTTCGTAACGAAAAAGCATGCACCTAATAGAAAAACCCCATTTAGTGAGGCCGATGTCGCTCTTCCGTCGAACCAGAGTGGGTTTTGGTAGGCACTTACGCGGCTAGGCTCATTTTATTGGTGCTGGATTTAATGCATGCTCCCGCGCCCGGGGCTGAAGCGGAGAAGGAGAAAAAGAAACCTAAAGGACCGATGTGTCGCGAAGATCTCTCTAACGAAAGGTTTCGCGGACCAGGGTGGTGACGTTATATGGCGATGAATGGTAGTCCGCGATGGGATGTTTTATCGACATGCTAACAGTTCGTGATGTTGGCTTTCGTTGAGATGGCGACGCGATCCTCTGTCGAACATGATGCGCGTTGCGTGTCGGCAAATGGATAACAGTACGGAGTGTAAGCAACTTCTTTGATAGGTCTTGACAATGACGTCTGAAGATGGAAAGGGGCTCTCCAGTTCTTTGTACGCTGGCTGGAAGTGGAATAATGAGCTGGTGCGGAAAAAAGAAAAAAAAACAAAAATGCATGCAACTGCAAGGGGAGACAGGTCGTGGTTTAGGCTAGCGTAGGGGGTATCGCTCAGAGGAGGGGAAAAAAAAAAAAAAAAGGAAGAACAAAAAAAAACGGAAGAACCAAAAGAAAAGAGAGATGTCAAGAATCTCAGGCATATCCTTGCGGCCGCCTGGGTATGCTTCAACTCTTGATTAATACCATCATATACAAATGCAGGGGAAGCTTGGGGAGAAATTGAGAGCGATCAGGCGGAAGGTCTGCACACTGTAAGCCAAGGTGGGGCTTTGCCGAAATGGAGTTGGGATGGCAGCTCGGGAGCGCCAGCCAGAGCCCATCCCAGCTAATGAACTTGTATTCGCGTGCTATTCAATCTTCCAACGCTGTCGCCTCCTCCCGCAATGGGTAACCGGTCCCGTGTGCTGCTGCTCCTTCCGTCGCTCGGTCGCCCCCTTTGGTCGAGGCATCGGACGGAAAACGCCTCTCAATCCGGCAGGACGGCACGCCACTTCTCGTTTGCCGGCTCTTGGCCTGTTTGCCAAACCTTCCCGTTGACGTGAAGTCGACACCTCAACGCTCACCGTGCTTCAATCTGTATCGCTCGGCGAAAGCATCCGAGCCAGTCCAGATCGCAACGTGCTCCCAGGCCAGCCTGTGACTGGCTGACCGTCAGGAAGGCCGCCGTCGGGCCAAGTGAGGCCAAGAAGGGCAGGGCGCCGTGTCGCGCCTTGCTGATTCGCGACGGCAAGGCTGGGCATTCGTCGCATATCCACAGCCAACCCACAGGCGATCGCAACTGGGTCTGTCAGGGTGTCAGGGTTTTCGGAAAAATTAAGGAACATGAAGGAGAAAAATCAGGACAGCGTGTGTGTGAGTGGAAACGATGGCAAAAAAAATATGCTGAGGGGCGAGGACCGCCGCGGGCCGTGGGTACCGGAGACGACCGACGGGACGTGGCAGATGGAGCGGAGCATGCCAGTACATGTAGTATACTCCAGGGTATAAAGATCATGTTCTCTTTGCGCTCTATCTGGTCCTCTCACACCTTCCGTCCCGGCCGTCCTCTTCGATCTCTCCCGCCACAGATATCGGGCCACTGCCGTGACTCTCCCTTCTTCCTCGGCGAACCGGGACCCCTTGCACTTCTCTTTCCGCCTTCTCCAGCCTTTGCCGTCGTCTGCCCTCGCGCCCCCCCCCCC
>PYSS01000112.1:63499-127188 GCA_003049465.1 Magnaporthiopsis rhizophila
CCCCCCTCCCCCCCCCCCCCCCCCCCCCCCCCCCCCCCCCCCCCCCCGGTCATGGCAGTCCTCGAGCAGTACAGCTGGATCATTGGGATCATCAGCGTTGCCCTCTGCGCCAGCTCCTTCGGCAACGGCGCCAACGATGTGGCCAACGCATACGCCAACTCGGTGGCGGCTCGGACCATGACCATGCCCCAGGTTGGCATCCTGGCCATGTTCACCGAGTTCTTTGGCGCCGTCGCCCTGGGCAGCCGAGTCACGGGCACCATCAAGAACGACGTCATCGACCTGGGCCGCTTTCGAGCCAGCCCGTCGGTCTTGATCCTGGCCATGGGCTGCGTCGAGATGGCGAGCGCCGGCTTCCTGCTCGCCGCCACGAAGCTTGGCTTCCCCGTGTCCACCACCCAGAGCGTCGTCGGCGCCCTTGTTGGTGCCGGCATCGCCGCCAACTCCCAGATCTCGTGGGGCTGGAAGAAGGGCAGCGTTTCGCAGATCGCGGCCTCGTGGGTCGTGGCGCCCCTTATCGCCGCCGCCATCTCGGCCGCGCTCTTCGGGACTCTCAAGTTCGCCGTGCTTGAGCGCAAGAACTCTTTCGAGAAGGCCATGCGCGCCATCCCCTTCTATCTCGCGTTCACCGCCTCCATGCTGGCCCTCTTCATGACCGTCGAGGCGCCGGGAGCCCCCAGCCTCGAGGATCTCGGCGTTGGGACGGCTATCAGCATTGTTCTAGGGGTTTCTGTTGGTGTCCTGGCTCTGTCATACATCTTCTTTGTCCCTTACGCCCACCGCCGTCTCGCTATGGAAGACTCCCGCATCCGCGCTCGGCACATAATTCTTGGGCCTCTTCTCCGCAGGAAGAACCCTCCCATCTTCTGGCCCGCCAAGGGTGACGCTGTCGTTGTCGACCACTATGCCACCGCAGAACCTGTGGCCGACAACACCGCCAGTGGAGACCCGGAGAAGGCCAAGGCCGCCAGCGCCGACAGCAGCAGCAGCAGCAGCAGCAGCAGCAGCAGCAAAAATCGTGCCGACGATCCGGAGAGGGGCCAGCAAAAACAAGAACAAGTCGACGCCGCCCGGGTGCAGCGGCACAGGCGCAAGCCGGAGCCCGAAGAGAGATTCCTGGGCCCGACGGCACACCTCCCCATGTACAACCCCGGGCGGTTGTGGTCGTACGCCAAGTACTGGCTTCTGCAGGGCGTGACGCGCGACTGCGTGACGCACGTCGCGACGGAGCTTGAGTCCGTGCACGGGCGGGCGCGACGGTACGACAACCGCATCGAGCACCTCTGGACGTACGCGCAGATCCCGTCCGCCGTGATGATGTCCATCGCGCACGGGTCCAACGACGTGGCGAACGCCGTCGGGCCCTGGGTCGCCGCCTACCAGACGTACCGGACCGGCGTCGTGTCCGAGGACACCGACACGCCCGTCTGGATCCTCGTCGTCGCCGGCTTCCTCCTCGGCTTCGGCTTCTGGTGCATGGGCCACCACATCGTGTCCGCCATGGGCAACCGCCTGACCCAGCTCAGCCCGACGCGCGGCTTCTCCATGGAGCTCGGCGCCGCCATCACCGTGCTCATGGCCAGCCACCTAGCCCTACCCATCAGCACGACCCAGACGCTGATGGGGGCCGTCTGCGGGGTGGGCCTGATGAACATGGACGCCGGCGCCGTCAACTGGCGGCAGATCGCCAAGATCGTCCTGGGATGGATCCTCACCCTGCCCTGCGCCGGTCTCCTGTCGGGCCTGCTATTTGCCATGGCCCTCAACACCCCGCACTTTGCCTAGAATTAGAAGTGCCGAGTCCAGGCCCCGATAATGTTGCCCCCTAGGTAGTGGGGACTTGTAGGCCTAAATTTGGGGTTTCGCTTTTGTTCGGTGTGTTTAAAAATGCAGCCGGAGTTAGAAGGGGCCTCAGAATTGGTGCCCGCTGTAAATTGGTAAAAGCTGTGAAGATACATATTATGGTAAACAACATGCATGATACGGTTTGATGGATGTTGGGCCGTTCCCACGATTCCGCCCGGATGAACGGGAAACACATCTCCCCCAAGCACCATGGCTCACTGAACAAGGACCTGCTTCTCCTTCTTCAGCTGCTCGACAAAGCTGACGGGAACCTTGAGCACCTGCGCCACGATATCGGGCGGAGTCAGCGCGAGCCACTGCGTCAGCGGAATGTCGGCCACCCGGTCCGATCTGTAGATCTCGATCCAAACCAGATCTTCCGTGTCGGATGTATTCTCGATGTAGTGTCTTGTATGTGCAAAAAGTCAGTCAGCATTGTTGCTGCATACGGCGTGTATTGGTCAAGAAGGATTCAGCTCACCCAGAGTTGTCCGGAAACGCAGCCGTGTCGCCCGGTTGGAAGTCGAACGTGCGCGAGTTTGCGTTGCCGATGAAAACGGTAGCGCGGCCCGTTCCTCTGTGGAAGTAGAGCCATTCCTCTGCCTAAAGTCCACGGCTTATTAGCCGGGTTCAACCACGCCCCTTTTGGTCGCCCCGCGTGCATACATTCGGATGCCAGTGAAGCTCCCTCAGTCCCCCCGGCTTGAGCGTCACAAAAGTGGCCGCGATGGTCTTGCTGGCTGGGAAGTTGGTGGAGTCGATCTTGCGGAACTCGCCGCCGTTGCCGGGGACGGCCTCGGCCTTGTGCTGCAGCGTGCGGTACACAAACGACGCGTTCCCCTGCAGCCTCGTCCCTGCCGCCGCATCAGTACCACTACCGGATGTCGTCACGTTGCGGGTCGCGACGGTGCCGTTCTGGATGTTGGGGTTCGTGGCTGGCAGGTTGGCAAAGACGGACTCGTTGACGCCAAAGTTGCGAGCCAGGATCCTGCGCGGCGTCTTGGCCAGCCAGTCGTCGACGTTGAAGGTGGTTCTATTGTTTTTATTTTCGGCGGTCGGTTACTTGGTCTTCTTCTCTTTCTTCTTCGCGGCACTGCCATTGTAAAAAAAAAAAAAAAAAAAAAAAAAAAACTCGGTCGGCAGCGGGCGGCTGTGAGTTCACTCACCCAACCTTGTCAAAGTCCGGGTCATCAAACACCAAGAGGTACTCGCTGTCCTCGGCGATACCCTGAACGGTATGTCCGACTCCTTTGGGAAAGTACCAAATGTCCCCATAGTTCAAGATGGCATCCTCGTACCTCCCAAAATCGTCCACCGCAGATATTCTAATCTGCCCCGCATAGACGAATCCCCATTCTGCCTGTTTCGGGTCACAAGTACACACGTAAGTCGGTCGGCCAATGCATCAAGGGTCTCGGCATTTACCCCGATAAAAAAAGGGACGTGCTAGCATACGACCCGATGCCAATGCAGCTCCCGGATGGCACCCCGCTTCAGGTGCTGCTGCGCCGCGGCGATGTCATGGCTCTGCGGCAGGTCCTGGATGACCTGCTGGCGCGACCAGCCGCCAGGGAAGATCTTGGTCTTGGAGGCGGAGAAGCTCCATTTGAGGTTCGGCACCGTGCCGCTGTCGGTCGACTGCTGGCCCAGGTTGTCTGGGTTTTGCACGTCCAGCGCCCGGTTGGTCCCGCCTGGGGTGGGCGGACTACAGATCAGCGTCTCTTCCGGCTGCCTGACGTCTTCTGTGCTAAAATATGATGTCAAGGAAATGAGGACAGGTTCTTACCGACGATCTGGGCACCTCGGCTGTCGGCGCTGATGGGCTGTCCGGTGACGAACTGGGCATCCCTTCTGATCAGCTTGGCGTCCAGTTCTCCTTGGAGTCCAACTACGCTGCCGAGGAGGAGCGCCGGCGTAAAAAGAACTCCGCGCATGTTGGCTGGGATGGATTACGGCGAGCACACCACTTGGGGAGATTTGCCTGGCACAAGAGTAGTCGAACAGCTTGGGCCCTAGGGCCGATCCATCTCTCAATTATATATCCGTGAGAGATGCACGCCGCACAGTGGTGAAGAGTCAGTTACAGCATATTGGCTAAAGATGGCTACATCGGCAGCCCGGCCAATCCAGTCTGACGAAGGCGTGTGATATCGATTTACCGTCGGATGCATAGGCTCGTATGCGAGGGCGCTGGTCCTTGGCGATTGTAGTCGCTTGCCACCTTCTGCGGGAGGCTACGAGTGTAACCCTCCCTTTCTTCACAACAACCCGGTCTCCAGGGCGTGGTCGAAAATAGCCCGTCTTGCGTGATTGCTAGGTATGCAACCCCCACGATCACGACATCCGGTGCGGTATCAGAAGCGAATTGGATCTCCCGTTGCTCGAAGCAGCAAGAGGCTAAATGATTACTTTTCTCGACAGTGTGGCATACAAACCCTTATGTCACTAAAACGCCGAAGTCAAGAACTAGAAATAAGTCGCAGTTATTAGGTGGTAGATTAAGTAGTCGAAATTAATTGCTAAAATTGGGTGGATAGCAGAGCAAAGGCGTACAGTTTCCTCCGTACCCATCCATAGCTGATCTATCCAATCCTTTTCCCGAGTGTCGATGAACTAAACTCCCCACACCTATAATTACTCCTCCCACCAAGGCGTGCTCGGGTCCTCCTGCTCCCGCTCCCAGTCCCTCCTGCCCTCGAGGGCCTCTTCGTAAAACTCCGGGCTCAAGGCGTTGAGGAGGTCACAGTCGATAAAGAAGCCGCCCAGCGTCGGGTCCTCAGGCATCACAAAGTCGTACTGGCGCGTGGCGGGGTCCAGGCGCACGGGGACCGGGATGTGGTTGTCATTGTGGCGCACGCGCGGAAACGGCGGGATGCCGCCGTCGCCGAGCTCCTGGGCGTACCGGGTGGCGAGGGCATGGAGGCCCTTGGCGCCGTAGGCCAGCACCGTGAGCTCCCAATTCAGCGGCGTCGGCTCGGCCCGGTCGCCCTTGGACTCGTCCCAGTCCTCGTAGTGCTCTTCGGGCGCCTCCCATGTGAACAAGGGCTCGTCGATGAGGGCGCCCTTGCGCCAGCGCGTGAGAATCCAGATGGTCGTTGGGCGGGCGAAGGGGTAATCCGCGGGCACCCGCCAGTAGACGGCGCCCTTGAAGGCGCGGCTCTTGTAGGGCCGGTATGCCCAGTACGGCGCCGTCCGGTAACGGCGTCCCGGATCATCTTCATCGTAATCATCATCCTCGTCCGAGGCGTCATCGCCTTCACTGCCCTCCTCCTTCTCCTCCTCGTCGCCGTCCTCAGGCTCAGCGGTGGGAGCATCATCCATCACCACGTCCCCGTCGTCATCCCGGCGGCCCTCTTTCTCTTCGTCATAGTCAGAGTCGGGGAATCGAGTATCCCAGCTGGCGAACTGGCCTGCGGTGACCAGGTCGTCCAGAACGCGAACAAGCTCTGCCTCTTCCCCTTCGTCTTCCTTGCGCCCTTTCTCGGCCCAACCGTTGCCACCGCCCTGATCATCAAGGGCATGATGCAGCAAACTGCACGACCCCTCGTCCATGAATGGGTCGCACCTGTGATCCCGCACGTAGAAGTCGTCGGATTGCGGCAGCTTGAAGGGTTGGTCGGCGGACCCGGAGAAATTGGTAAAGCCCTTTGTCTCGCCTTTGTACACCACGACCCCGTCCTCGATTATGACAAATTCCTCGACTCTCGGGACGTCGTCCTGAACCAGGGCCCGCATGATCTGGACTGTCGTCTTGCAGTTCTCGAGGCGAAGAGTACGGATGCCCCCGCCGTGGCTCTTCAGCATGTTCACGAGAAACGCCGAGAGGTCAGCGTGCTGCTCGTAGTTTTTGATGATCAGGACCTCGAGGCAGAGCCAGACGGCGACCTGGCCGGCACCCTGCCTCATCAGGTACTCCAGGGGTGTGTACTGCACGTGGTCGCGAAAGGCCCACGCCTTCCAGTCCAGGCAGAGCTTGCGCAGATATCGGGCCTTGAACAGCTCCTTCGACAGGCTGGTGAGGTCGTCCTTCATCGTCTGCCATTCCTGGCTGGCCAACGATAGCGGCGTGGGAGACTCTCTTGAGTTGGCTAGAGACAGCGAGAGCTCCTGGACGTACTGCAGCCCGCCGCCGCAGTCCTCCAACTCGTAAGCCAGGCGCCCGAAACTGGGATATTCGCTCTCTCCCCAGACAAGGGTGGGCACGATCCCGTCCGGCCCGGTTCCCGGTGGGCCGGCCACTTTCCCGATCGCTTCGATTGCTCGAGTGGCGAATTCTGCGCCTCCGCCGTCGTTGACGAACGAGTCCTCGATGTAGTGGGGGTGGAAGCTACGAAGGTTATACGATGTGAACTCGTAGCCTCCTGGGCTCTTCCACACGACCCGGTCTCGGGGCATCGGTGTAACCTCTACCCTCGTGAGCTTGGGCATGGAATGAAGGGCCAGAGTAAAGGGAACTACGAAGTTCAACTTGCTCGAGGCGTACAGGCCCGGACCATCCTCGGGAGGCTCAAGCCAGAACATAAGGTTGATGGGGTCGTTGAGCGCTCCCACCAGCTCCTGGCGTAGCCAACGGTAGTCGTCCCTAGCGTTTTCTGGCGGCGACATGCTCTCGATATCGTTGATAACCACTGGTGGCAGGTCGAGCCACCGGAGCGTCCTAACAGAGCCTGCCAGCTCAGGCGAGCCCGCGATGCTCAAGAATTTGCTGCGGTCCGCCCAGAGCGTGGAGCAGATGACGGTGTCGAAGAGGACGGGGGTAACTTGGTCGCGCCACTTTTTGCAGACGAGCCGCAGTGACTTCAAGTCACGCTTCGACAAGCCGCCTTCCTCGATTACCAGCCGGAGAATCTCATTGGGGCACCCGTTTGGGAAGTACACCGGGGCCTGCTTTGCCCGCCGCAGCGAGCCCGCACGGGTCTCGACCATGGTGGTGGCTCGAGAGCTTGCTTGCTGGGGAGCCGGTAACACTGGATGCTCGCGAGAAGTCTGCGTGGAGGCTCGAAGCTATGTGCGCCAGTGAGCGAGATCCAGGGGTGTCGTGACCAAGCATCATCCTTCACGGCGACGAGCGGCATGCGGAAAGGGGCTTTATATACTACATGAGACCAACTTCACAATAGATCTGTGCTGCATACAGCTTTCCCTTTTTGCCGCAGATAGCCAACCGCGGCCGGCCTGGATCAAAGGCACGGCATAAGTACAGTCATGAGCTTTTGGATCACAGCGCAGGTGTGGCGTGCTATCCTGGCCGTATGAAGGGCGTTTACGATTGCTTGTGTTTGCCATGTTGATCCCATTCAGAAGCCTGGTCGCAATAAGCCGAAGCAGTTTTAATACAAAGAGGTCGATCTAGGTGATGGACAACAAAGACGCCGATGTGGATTTGATACGAGTCTTTGTGCTTGGCAGCTAGTGACAGCCCTGTCCCTGGTTGGACCTGGCCTAAAGAAAAACAGGGGCTAGCTGAAAAAAGGAGCAGGCCGAAAATAGAGACATCCAACAACCACAAGTGGGGACGGGCGAGACACGGCCTGTTTTGTCCATTCACAAGTCCGCCTCCCAACCAGCGGTCAGTACCTTGACTCAAGAGGCCCGCTTGGCTTAGTGGTAAAGCGTATCACTAGTAGTGTTCTGGAGCCATCTAGAATTGCGGTGATGATAAGATCGTCAGTTCGATTCTGACAGTGGGCAATCGGACTTATCGTTTTTGCTCCTGAGTGTGGTGGACGGTGGCGTTTTGCGAGGCAGTGGTTGGTGAGCCATAAAGCTTGGGCACGCCTGGTGTGCTATATCTTGCAGATGGGCATCTCGTCTGTAGTGAGGCCCGAGAATAAATTAATTACAGGTAGAATAGAAAGGAACAAATGGAATTTGAAAAAGGAGTGATCTGACGTTGTACAGCCGCCCAGCCTGGCAAAGTTGAGCTTTTGCGTGTGCTCCGAGCTGTCGAAGCGGACGCGACGCATGTCGCCTTCACCGCAGCTTAACTTCTTCCACCCCTTTTCGACCCGGCCTCATTATTCTATGCAACGAGATGACCGCCATATAGTGTAATAGATCCAACGAGCGGTCACGGAGACTCTAGATATCTTTACGAAGCAGAAAAGGAACCTACCCGGGTCTAGTCGAGGCAGGCATTGGGAAAAAAAAAAAAAAAAAAACAAGGAAAGGCGAGCCAATGCATTAAATGGGTTGTGCAAATGCCGCTCAACAGGGCAGAGGAAATGAGAAGCGAAGTTCTTGAAAACCCCAGGAATGAATTAACGCCACGCCGATGCTATGATGCAGTGCCAACATCGGTTGGATGCAGGAGAGAAGAAACGAAAAGAAAGTCTATCTCGAGCCAGATGGCGCCACCAAGCGCCACACTTCGATTGATTCAGAAATCTCACCAAAGTTGGGGGTGTCTTTTCGACCAAAACGGGATGAGTGAGGAACAAGAAGAGCAAGAGGGGAAGAAGGAGGAGGAGGGAAAAAGGGGAAGATATAACAGAACTCAGGCAGTGATTGCCGTGGCCGCAAGCCCCTCATAGGCCCTGTCCACAGTCCGACCGCCCATTCCAGGGAGGGTACGGAGCTGCGCCAGGCTGACAATCTCAACGGCCGCACCCGACGGGGCGTCGCCATCGCCGTTACGCTGGCCAATGACAGCCAGATTATCAACCAGGTCCTTCGCTTTCTTGGCGCCGAAGCCGGCCAGGCCGCGGATCAGGACCGGGTTGCGCGAGTTGACAATCTCGAGCAGCTTCTTCTTGCGCGGCGTGAGAGGCGTCTCGCGCTCGTCATCGCCCTCGACGCCGACCTCGGGGTCGTCGGTCCGCATCTTACCGGCCCTTGCCCGAGGCTTCCGGCTCGCCTTTTTCGAGTGCTTGCCGGGGCTGGACACGGCCGTGCCGCAGTTGCCGTCGCCATCGTCGTCCACATCCGCCTCGCCGCCGTCAAAGTCGGGGTCGGCCTCAACTTCCGACTGGGCCGCCACCTTCCTGCCGCTCCGCTTGCGGGGAGATCCGCGAGACTTCCTCCCGGCGCTGCTGAATGCCGTAGCCGAGCCTGCCTCGCCCTCGGACTTTGCGGCGAGCTTCGCCCGCAGCCGGTTGATCTTGCCCAACAGCTTAGCTTGGCCGGGAAAGAAAGGAAGAGCTGCCTCGTAGGCGCGCAGGGCGCCCTCGTCGTCACCGTGTTCCTTGAGCTGCCGCGCCTGCAGCAGGAACCGGAGACCCTCAGAGCGGCTCTCATCGCCGCCGCCAGCCCTGCCACTGCTCGAGTCCTGTATCCTGCGTTCCAGCTCGTCGAGCCGCTTCTGGACGGCCTCGCTGATCTCGTTGCCAACGGGCTGCGGTGCCGGGTCGGCCGCGGCGGGCGGCGCCTGTTCTGCTTCTGCGGCCGCGCGGGCAGCCAGAACCTCTTGGACCTTGCGTTCAACCATGGCCTCGATCTGCTCGGCAGTTATGGAATGAACCGCGGAGGGCGGCGGCAACGCTACGGCGGGCGGGCGAGATGGCAATTGCGAGGGGCGTACGATCTTGGAGGGACGCGGCAGAGAAAGCTCGGCTGCTCCTGGCTTGCGCTTGATGGGGCTTCTCGGGATAGAGGTGTTGGCCACGTTGGTGGTGTTGACGGGGCGCGCCGCTAGGGCGGTAGGCAGCGATGTTGGTTTAGACGCCTTGACAGGGCTCTGGTACACGGCGAATGCCTTGGCGGGTTTCTCTTTTTCTGGGGGCTTGTCTGCATCCGCCTCGGCTTGCGCCTTGGCCGCAGCGGCGGCCCCCGCGGCCACGTTGTGAGAGTTGGCCAGCAGCTTCAGCGGTTGGCGCGCCAAACCGGTCCCGGACAGACCCGAGTTGGTGCGTGGGCATTGTTTGTAGACGACCTCGTTCTCGATCTCCCGGACCTCGATGCGCTTGGCGCGCGAGCTCACATTGAGGCTGCTGAGGGTGTCCAGGTGGTAGCTCTTGAGAGGAGCGAGGTTAAGAATCATGACCGTAATGCCGTTGTTCTGGCCCAGCGACAGGATGCGCGTCATCTTGGACTCGCGGTACGGGATCCGCTTGCTGCCGTTGCCAATTGCATCGACACACTTGGCCAGCACAAACAGGCTCTTGTTGATCGCAGCCGACTCGACGAGGCGCTCCTTGCCATTGTCCGTCCGCCGGTTGTCTTCGGATCCGGCAAGGTCAATGGCCGAGGCAGTGCTTTCACGCACGGTGCCTTCGGTGGCTGACGTTTGCGTAACCTTCACGCGCAGAATCGCGTGGCTTCGACTGCTGTGTGCGTTGAGTTTGGTAGCGGCGGTGACGCGGTTGTTGTTGGCCTCAATGTACAGCTTCTCGAAGTCCTTTAGGTCGACACACGAGCGCTCCGACAGACCGACCACCTGTGTCCTGTTGTCCTTTTCGCGCAACGGCAAGCCTGTGGGTGTGCGCTTCTCAGGCGGCTCAAGCAGATCGTACACCTTGTCGTTGTAGATCTCGTAGTACGACAGTGCCACCTCGACGCTCGTCTCGCCCTCGGTGTCCTTCGCAATCTTCTTCCCCCGGCGGAAGATGGCGCTGAGGAGGCGGGGGATCACGCCACGTTCGGCCAGCTTAAGGCCGCCGCGCATGGTGTGTGTCTTGCCGGTTCCGGTCACGCCGTACGCGAATATGGTGACATCGAGGCCTTGGAAGAGCGATTTGACGTGAGGCGCGACTGCGGGGAGAGGACAACGAGGTGAGTTTTAAGTCCTTCCGAGACGCCAATGGCTATCTTGGTGACTTCAAAAAGGATCGACGAAGGGGAGCGGACGTACTCTCGGCTGTAAACAGCGTCTCTTGGCTGGTCGACATGTCGTAGACGCTGTTGAAGGTGAAGGAGAACTCTTCCGAGTAGTTCTTGGGGTTTGGGATCCTGACGACATTGTGCGGCCTACCGTCCTCGCCACCGTCGGCGTGGACGATGATGTCCTTCTCGATCTCCTTCTCCAGGAGCGGACGTATCCTGGCGACGACTCGTACCGACATCTTTGGGAGCCTGAGCAGCCTTGCTAGCACCCGGCATCTATCTTGACTTGGTTCTGGGCCAGACGGGAGCAATGTGATCGGAACAGAAAGACACGAAAAACGAAAGGCGACATGAAAGAAACCTTTGGAAGGACCCGTCTCCGACGCGTGTGTCAAGCTCGATGCCGCAATCGTAAAGCGGCAATTGCCAGCCGACAAGTCTGGACCTTTAAAGCCGAAACCCTGCTCTGAATAATGCAAAACGGCTTTGGTTGATGTCAAGTTGCAATTCGTGGTCAGAGCTTTAATCCTCGACGCGCCCGGACGGGACTCGATGTTGTTGCAGCCCCTGGAACGCGGGTCCACCCGTTGTCCAATGTTGCCATCAGCAACCGCCACCGCCGCCACGTGCCGCTGTACCAACCACCTGCAGCCATCCGATGGAGGCTGGCGCGCGCCTGGAAATCAAACGGCTGGCTAGCCGCTGGAGCAGGGAGGCCTGTGCGCCAATCGACCCCAACGTCGACGTCACGTGGGGGCTAGGCGGGGATAATCGGATTTTTTACAAGCGTGGGAGGGCCTGGCATGGCTCGATCTCGTCATAGGTTAATGAAGCCTTCGTTGATCGGGAATTCAAAACCCTCAAAGCCCCAACGGCTTCCACCATGGCGACGCGCGGTCAATTGCCGCTTGCCAAGTCGGCCCAGATCTGGCGACTGCGCTCGAGGCCGCAGTTCGTCTGCAGGCATTGCCGTGCCATCCAGATCGCCGCTGCTCCGGCAGCCCAGACGCCCCAGGCTAGCGGGGATGTTCTGGGAGCTCACACAAAGAGGGACGCGGCTGGTGAGCTCTCTTTCCCACGCGCCGTTCACAGCCCAAATCTAATCCTGGTCCTGCGCTCCAGATGCCCGATTTGAGGTCCTCGGCTCGCCATACTCTCTCCTTTCCGTCACGCTCTCGGCCTCACAGAAGCTCTATACCCGGAGAGGCACCCTCGTCTCCGTCGCCGGCAAGGTCGAGAACGTGCGCAACTCCCCAGGCTGAGCTCCGTTTCCACTCCGCGAAGCCAGCAACGCAGCTGACCCCGGCTCCAGGCCCAATCCACCTTGTCCATCCTGTCTCCCCTCCGCCGCGCCTTCCTCGGAGTCCCATTCCTCTACCAGCGCATATCCTCGACGACGCCCATCACGGCTCTGATAGGCACAAAGTCACCCAACACGACATTCTCCATCCTCCACCTCGATGGCACCACCGATTGGATGGTTGCGCAGCGCAACGCCCTCCTGGCATGGACGGGACACACCCTCACGCCCTCGCCCCGTATCCAGCGCGGTCTCTCGCTTGCCCACTGGGGCAGCACCCACCTCACCGGTCGCGGGCTCGCCGCCCTTTCCAGCCCCGGCCAGATCTACGAGGTCACCCTGGCCGAAGGAGAGGAGCTGATCGTGCACCCGAGCCACGTCGCCGCCTACTCTCTCGGTCGCAGGGCCCCTTTACCCTTCCGCCTCCGCAGTAACCGCCCTCTTAGCCTACAGGCCCCGGCGCTGCCTGCATCTCTTGACCCGCGATCGCTAGTGCCGGAGGGCCTAGCCAACTTCGTGGCTGCCGTGCGCCAGACCGAGACTTACAAGGGGCTAGGACGCCTGCTGCTGGCGCTGCGCACCGCCGCACGCCGCTCCATATGGGGTGACCGGCTGTTCCTGCAATTCTACGGCCCGACCACGATCCTCATGTCGAGTCGCGGCGTGCGCGTCGCGGATTCTCTGTCATCCGAGAACGTAAACGAGATCGCCGACGCCGAAGCAGGCGTTGTGGCCAATGCCGTCGAGCTATCGCGCAGGCCGGAACCGACTGTCGAGTCGCCAGCTGCGTCGAAAGAATCCAAGCCCGTTACTATCCATGTTGCCAATATCGGAAGGGATGGCAAGGCCAAGCTCGAGGAGGCCAAGGACTTGAGTGATTTTGTCCGTTAAAATGCCGGAATGGGCCAGAAGTAATGCGGCATTAGCCCATCAATGTACATAATCCCTTGCCCATTTGTATCAATACCCGCATACCTGCCTATACGGCCAGAGCTGCACAATTCTAGGTCGAGAACTGGGAGATATTGCTCGCTTAGAGATGACATTGCATTTGCCGCAGGGAAGTGACAAGGTATGGACGGCATCGCCCGCGAAAGAGTCGTGCTCGGTTGCCTCAACAGACAATTCCTGCCCTCCGGCGAAAGCTCCGCCGACGAAGCCGCTAGCTGCGAGCTGGGTCTTATTAACAGCCTAGAGTCGATCTCAACCATGGAGACTGGGCTTGGCAGCCAGGAAACGTTCCCGAATTTGCCCAACGGCCTAGCATGAGAAAATCATCTTCTGTGCGCAGGATAAAACACCAGGGACGCATGCCTTGACCCGGACTCTCTCGAGAGTCAGGGAAGGAGCGCGGGCTGACTGACTTGCTCCCGACCAAAAAAAAAACATCAAAGCACCCAAAGCGTGTATCAGATGTAGGCAGACGACGAAAAATGGTCGTGCAATCCCGTAACTCCCACATTCAAATCCTCTGCCATTCACCCACGCGTGATACAGAACGGGCAATCGTCCTCGCTTTTGGCGCCGCGCCTCTAGTCCAGAGTGCCGAGCAGCATGGCTCCGGTGACAACACCCACCGGTATGAATGACCAATGGCTCCACGCTCTCTTGCCGTGGGACTTGCATACGAAGCCATCGGCCGCGGCAACGCCGGCAGTAGCCAGCAGCAGCCACCCGCCGGTGGTCTTGTGGTGGTTGAGGGTGGCGGCCCAAATCGCGACGCCCATGAAGACGTCGCGGACGCCGTAGATTACCATGAGACCGTCGACGAGGCGCCGGTCGGCCGGGGTTTTGGGCCGCTCCAGCTGGAACAGGCCAAGGGCGTGCGCGGGTCGCAGCATGGCGTTGATGCCGAACCCCGTGCAGACGCTGCCGAAGGCGAACGAGGCCCACGAGAGGTAGGGCGACTGCGACACTGCCGGCATGGCTGGATGTGGGCAGGGAGGCCTCCAGAGCTCAGGTGGTTGGTAGGTGCCTAGGTAGGTAGGTAAGGTAGGTAGCCGCTTGCTCTTGGCAGATGGAAGCGGGATGCGGTGGGCGAGAGCCGATATCAGTCCCGTCGTCCTCGCTCTCCAATGGATGTTCCACGATCGGCCGACCACTGATTGTGTCTCCGCTTGGCTGGTGATCGGCAGTTACTGGCGGGGTTGAAGGGTAGCTGATACAACTTTTCTCCAGCAAGGTGCTCCTCTCCAGAGAGCACGGAAGGGAGGGTTGAGGGCGGGTAAGTTTGCGCGGGAATGTGGGCGCACATCACGATTCTGACCACAGCGTCGGCGGGCCATTTTCAACAAATCGGGATTGAAATGCTGTCGGCGGAATCGGCGTTGCCTGGTTCCGTGCTTACATGGCCGTCATCAGGGTCCAGCTATTTCATCCGGAAACGGAAAAGCGACAAGCATGTTTGTGTTACCCAAACCAGCCAAGGCCTGGCTTGCCATTGGCTAGAGGCACGTGTGCGATACCCCTCACATCCCTGGCGTAAATTCCCCCAATGTGCCGCATATCTATCCCACCGGGTTTTTTTTTTCCTCCGTCATAACTTCACATCGACGTCAAAGGCTACGATATGTGATTGGATTACGGATAGGAAGATAGAATCACCTATCT
The DNA here is from genome assembly GCA_003049465.1 of Magnaporthiopsis rhizophila. Taxonomy (NCBI): domain Eukaryota; kingdom Fungi; phylum Ascomycota; class Sordariomycetes; order Magnaporthales; family Magnaporthaceae; genus Magnaporthiopsis; species Magnaporthiopsis rhizophila. The sequence goes on from PYSS01000112.1 coordinate 78,015, forward strand.
TGTGATACCAATAAATACACCTCTATCTCGCCGGCCAAAGGCACTTCTAGAGGAGTAGCGAGTGCCATCGACGCACACGCTTGGGCTCCCCATTTCCTGGCTGGCGGTGGCGACGCCACCGTTGACGACCAATGCCATCCTCTCTTTTCGTGGTAGTCGTCTTCCTCCTTTTCCCCCACGTCCGGAGTCTCCACGATCAACAGTCTTGTTTGAGCTGATGAGTGCGTTTTACTCGCATCCGCCGATGCGGTCGCCGGGATTCCCCGTGCGTCTAACTCTTTTTACCCCGCTACCTACCTCTAGCTTACCGGACATCTTAGGCGAACCAAAAGAAGGCACTTGGGGGCCTCGTCCGAAAATATGACCGGGACCTCGTCCGAAAACATGGCTGGGGGCGACCACCCTGCTCCTTTTCGACTTGGGCGGCATGTGCGCCCACCGGGTGGTCAAGCCGGGCAGCCGTGTCGGTGGAGGGACTCGACGACCGTCTAGACGGGCACCTTCCCCGTCGGTGCATCTTTTCCGCGATGGGGCGAGTGGCTGTCGCGGGGGCGTCCGTTGAAACGGGCCGCGGGAGGTCGCTCAGGAGGGCGGAGTTAGTTTCTCCTCTCCCCTGCGTTGCATCGGAGGCGGTGTCACATTCCGTGAGGGCAATCTCCCGGGTGGGAAACCGTTCCTAGATGTTCCTGGTGACTAGGGCGGGGTCACGGAACAAAAATCTCCCAAAGGCGATGTACATACGGTACTATGTACAACACGGGCTCGACGCAGGAACCCCCGGCAACCCATCGGCTCTGGGAGCCCGCGCAGCGATGCCACTGACACGTACGGCCTCCGCGCCGGGCAGGACGGGGTCCGGGGAGGGCAGCTCGTCGGGAGTCCGGGCATCCCAGTCCACCTCCGCCTCGCAGTCCGCAGCATCGACCCGGGCGCAGTCGAGTTTTCTGCATGGTGAGGCTTGCGACACTATTGCTTTTGATTATCTCTTGCGGCGATATAGCTTTCGCTGACGTAGCCCGCCCTGGTCGGCGGCGCAGCCGGCGCTCATGACCGATGGTGGTAAATCTCTTCCGGCAGGTGGGCACTGCGGTTGACCGCCAGCCTCAAGGCTCCTTGCCGACGTCCAATTCCGGTGGGTGGTGGGCAGGCATCCCTTGGCCGGACAGCCAGCACCGGCGTCGCCTTCGCGCCTCGCGCCTGGCGCCTGGCCCTTATTCGCGAGCGGCCCCGCACCGCACGCATCCGACACCACTTGGGATGGAATGCAGGAACTCTTCAACGAGGAGAATCTGCTTGGCCCTGCCGCACGATCAAGCTCTCGCTTGGCATGGTTTTGCCGGATGCGATGCCGGCGTTGTTCGGCAGTCACGTAGGCAGTGACAGGTGTCGCATCCCATGGCTGGGGCGGCGCCGTGTTCCATCAGAGCCTCGGGGCAGCAACGGCCGAGAACGCGTGGAGGCGAGACGCGACGAGATCGGATGGGCTCCATGGACGTGCCGTGACTGGTGGGCGGGCCCTCGGCTGTGAGATTCGGGGATGTCGGTAGTGTTTCCAGCAGCCTGGCTGGCAGCATCTCCCGTTCCTCCCGGGTATGGTCGTCCTTTATTTAATAGACTGCTTGCCCCCTGCCTCGGCCGTCTAGGTAGTCTCTTTTGGGATTCTTGAGCCGCACACCTGCAGCGTTGTTTCCTCATCCGGTCTGGACAATCTGTGAGGCTGTCAGCGACTTACGCCGCAATCAGGGGGATATCTCCAACTTGATACGTACCAGCCGTTTCCTCCCCGCCTTGTTTGTTAGAAAAAAATAAAAAATAAAAAAGATGGAAGCCCACAAAAGCGCCAGCGAGCTAGACATCCCGCGAGATCACGGGAACGGCATCGATTCTGACAAGACGATTGAGTCGAAGCGCGAGCAAGACGCACCCGGATCGCTCTCGTCCAACCACGAGGCGGACCCTCAGCCCGGCTCGAGCCTCCACTCGTCCGATTACCCCGACGGCGGCCGCGAGGCCTGGGTGGTGTTGTTTGGCACCGCGTGCTGCCTGTTCTGTGCATTTGGCCCTACCAACTGCATCGGCGTTTTCCAGGCCTACTACGTCGAGGGCCCGCTCAAGGCCTACGGCCAGTCGACGGTGTCGTGGATCTGCTCGTTGCAGGTGTGCGGCATGATGGCCTTCGGCATCGCCTTTGGTCGCATGTTCGATGCGTACGGCGCCCGGCCGCTCCTCATCGGGGGCACGCTGACGTACGTCTTCGGCCTGATGATGGTGAGCCTCTGCACCGACTTTTGGCAGTTCATGCTCGCCCAGGGCGCCCTGTGCCCGCTCGGCGTCAGCGCCACCTTCAACGCCTGCGCGCCCGCCATCACCACCTGGTTCCTCCGCCGCCGCGTCCCTGGCGGTCGTCGTGCTCCCCATCATGATGACCTACCTCATCCCCAAGATCGGCTTCCCCTGGACCATGCGCAATCTCGCCTTCATCGTCCTCGCCCTGCTCAGCGTCACCATCGCGACGGTCAAGGGGCGGCTGCCTCCGCAGCCCAAGCCCCTGGTCATGTCCGAGTACCTCGACAGCTTCAAGGACCCTGTGTACAACCCGATCGTGTGCGGCAACTTCTGCTTCCCCTGGGGCACGTTCCTGCCCTACACCTTCATCATCCTGCAGGCCGGCTCCGTGGGCATGGACCCCAATCTGGCTGCGTACCTGCTCCCCATCATCAACGCCGTCAGCATCTTCGGCCGCATCCTGCCCGGCCTCGCGGCCGACAAGCTGGGCCGCTTCAACACCATGATAGTCATCACGGGCCTCTCGTCCGTCTCCACGCTGGCGCTCTGGATCCCCGGCACCACGACCGCGGCCATCTTCGCCTACGCGATGCTGTTCGGCTTCGTCTCGGGCGGCTTCATCAGCATGTCGCCGACGCTGGTCGCGCAGGTCAGCGACATCCGCCAGATCGGCATTCGCACGGGCTTGGTGAACGGCATACAGTCCTTTGCCGCACTGACAGGCCCGCCCATCGCCGGCGCCCTCGTCACCGCCATGGGCGGCTCGTACTTGGGCATGCAGCTGTTCTGCGGCATCACCATGGGCGTTGGCGGCCTCTTTTATACCGCCGCGAGGGTCATGCACGGCGGGAAGAACCCGCTAAAGGCAGTCTGATATTTGAGTTGCAAGGGGCATGTAGCCCATCGGCGGTATCGGCAAATGTAGCCACGTCTCTCGCTCCATTTCTCGCATCTGAGAGTGATTGTGCTTTCCCCTGTCTTCTTCCCTGTTAATTATGCTAGCAGTGCCATCGGCTTGGCCGTGTTTCCGTACACAGATCTGTACACAAATCGATACGACTATTTTGCTCCCCCACCATAGGGCAGCGTGGAACACATATTTAAAAGCGCATGGCATAGCTGGCAATTACTCCCGGATTTGCCGTGGCTCGTCCTCACTACACTCCTCCACCGGGTCCGGCTCAATTTGGTTCCAGTCCTGATGCTTCCGATCCTCCTGCCAGCGCAGGAGCTGCGCTCTGAAGTTCTCCCTCGGGCATATCTGCGGGTGTCGTCCAGAGATGTAGCTCAGTGGCAAGTTCCGCGAGATGCCGTATTTGTGCATGAGGAAAGCGGCCACCGCCGTCGAGCTTCGTGACACCCCCATCACGCAGTGCACCAGCACAGCCCGGGGCCGGTAGCTTGTTTGGCGACCCTCTCCGCCTTCTGCATCTTGTCGTGGTCTTAACGTTGCCGGCGTCCTTCGACACGAGATCTTCCAGGGACGGCACGTCGGCGTGGTGGTTGATAAATCGGCATATGGAAGGGAAGTGTTTGAGGAGATTCGAGTCTAGTTCGTCGTAAATGGGTATGCTCAAGAGCTTGCCGCTGCTTTTTTCCGTCTGCTCGACCTGTTGGCAGCCGTCGCGGGGCCTGATAGCCCAGGGGATGGTGTCTCCTCGCCGGTAAATGGCGATGCGAGCGACTATGTTCACCTCACGACATAGCTGTTCGTTGTCCTTTGTTCGTAGCGTACTGAGGAAAAGTCCCGGGACGATTCCGGTGGGCTTGTCGCTCCATACGTTGACAGCTTTACCCCCGTACACTCTGATACGCTGGATGTGCGGCATTTTGTCCCGAGGTTGGGGGACCACTTGGAGGCATACTCCTCGATGAGACCACAGATGCACAGTAAACTTGGCCATATACATGTTGGACAGTTATCGTATCTCCGGTGCCATCTTTCCCGCCCTGGGCACGGTTTTAGCACAGGTGGTTAACTGGCTTTCACGTGATGGATTTAGCATTTAGCCCAAGAGTTTCGCTTATTCTACGTCGATAGTTTCCGGTGGCTGCGTCTTCCAAGGTCTCCACGGCGCAGTTTGGATTTCTGGGCGAACTATCTTGTGGAAAGCTTATCTTCTAGTGTGGGAAGTTCTTCTTGTATCTAGTATCTAGATAGCCGCTTTGTGCGAGTTTAATATCTCCAACCTAGCCAGGATTATCTCAGCACCACAAAGCACCAACTTTGGAACCCCGTATTATTCTCACAAGCGCGAGTTTTCATGGTATCTTTAACAGCATACTGGGCTGTATTGTTCGTTGCCTACGCTTCTTGTTCTCAGTCTTGGCATAACTTATGGACTTATTGTGATTTTGGTCTGCGCCGCCGTCAACCGTCCGTTTCCCATCCGCTCATCTTTAACCTTTCATCATCATCATTTTCCAATCGACTTCTGCCTAGCTTAGTTGTCAATCCTACCCTCTCGGTAGTCGTTTCATTCTCATGTGCCCTGCTGTTGCCGGTCGTTCCTGCCCCAACTTTGCCAAGGACCACTTGAGATGGTTAGAGTCACTGCAAGGCAGACACGTCTCACCAACATCTACGATCAATACCTCTTTATCCAACTCCCGCTACTACTATATGAGCCTGCATCAGACTAAGCAGAAGTATTGACAACAGTTTGTCCTGACGTAAAGCCGTCGACGAATGTCTTCATGAATATCAGCTCTGATGACCGTCGCGAACACTCAACCTAGATCGCAGAGAGCGGAATCCAAAACAGCTGCACAAAGCCTCCCTGCATTCGTAAAGACTGCGGCAAGAGGAAAATCATCCTTTCCAATCTATTTACCATCGTCACATCCTCTCGTCAATGACCACACTCTCGGAAGTAGCCAGGCCGTCGTTCGGTCTATCAGCCGACTTCATCCAATCTCTTTCAATTCAAGCGTCTTACCTAAACATCAGAAGTTGATTATGGAACCTGGGAAACCTTCTCTGGTAAGCGATAAGACCAAAGACAAGCGGAAGAGATTGGGCAGCGCTTCGCTGGCTGAAGTCTCTCCGTCGTCCCAAATCACAAAGCCGGTTGAGCACAAGACCGCTATCTCCACGGGTGACAACTGCGAGCTAGGAAGAAGCATTTCTTCCAAAACTCCCGCCCGAGATACTACTGGAAATCACTCGGCATGTCCTCTTCCCAGGTGGGCAGCCGCCTGTCGTCCGCGGCTGCCCAGTCCCGCAACCCGATTATGATAGATCCCATGCACAAAACACACTGTCTCTGCGACTCACCTCCAAACAAATGAACGAAATGGCATCGCATCGTTCCTGATGCAGAAGGCTTTCGATAGCGAGGTCACCCTCCACATAGTTCTAGGTGGCGAAACCTCAGAGGACCTCTGTCGGCGATTCCTGGCCAAGAACGGCCCACGCGGCTGGGTGCGGAGGCTTCGAATGAACATCGAGGTCGAGTCTATCAAAACGCTGCAGAGCATCGCCAATAGCTGCACGCTCCCTCGCCCGAGGCTGCGGATCGGACCCGCGCTCAAGCAGATGGTGACCAATCATCGACTCAAAGGGCTCAAGATTGTCATGGGCCTTGACCCGAAGAGGTTTTTTGACTCCTGGCCTTTGACCCTCGGGGGATTCCTCCAGAACGCCATGGGCCTCAGATTGATGTGGCTTCCCGAGTCGTCCCTGGAGTCGCTTCGCATCTGGACGGTGTCAAAGGATCACATTCGTGCACGCGGTCTTTGCGATCATCACGCAGCAAAGCCTGGCGGATGCGGCGAGGGATCCGACCAAGAAACGCTCGAGATCGAGACGGAGCCGGTAGGTTCAGCCTACGCGGGTGACGATCTCTTGGAAGTTGACTGGCGGCCCATGTACGGACTCCCGCCGCGCCGAGCGGGTGACGGGGCCGACACACAAAAATAATGGTGAGAAGAGCAGCGATGGTTTCAAAGAAAGAATCGGCGCCCGCATTCACGAGATGCCCCAGCAAAGTAAGAGGATACATGTGGTCACGTGGTGTGGAACATGGCTTCAGCCCACTACGTCATCGAGATCGATCGACTTGGCCGATCGACCTCCGTTCGCATCTCTTGGAGTTTGGATAGAGGATTGGCCAAGAAGAGTGCCTCTTTCGAAGCCAGCCACCAACCGTGTCTTTCTGGACTGCACTTACCAATTTTTGACACCCCGCATCTCTTCATCAGCCTTCACATCAAACCCAGAATCTGCCTACAAAGTCGACAAAAATGGCAGAGGTCGCAGCAGGCGCGATCGCGGTTGAGCAGGTGGTGATGACGGGCGTCGAGGCCGCGGCCGCCGTGGCAGTGGCCAAGCCCGCGGGTCCTCTGAAGGGCACGCTCAGCCAGATCACGGTGCCGCTGGAGCAAGACACCTTGTGAGTCCTGTCTCCCCACACTTGCAGAGAGTAAAGGTTCAGAGGCGTGCCGTTTACTGACCTCAACCGTGGCTCGTTTGAAGATCAAGCCTCGCACGATCGCACCACACCGTCACCGTAATCGGCGACAGAGCGTACATCTTCGGCGGCGAACAATCCGACGGCCAGCTCTGCGATACGGATGTGCACGCCGTCTCGCTGTCCAGCGGTCCCCGCGACGACACGACCGCCGTTCCCTCCGCCCAAGACGTCAACAACGGTAGCGCCCCTTCAGAGAGAAACCATGATCGCTACCCCGCATTTCCCCTCAAGGACGCCTCGACCGGCGAGCTTCTCGTTCCCAGACCCCGCACACGCCACGCCGCGGCGGCGAGGGGCAATTACATGCTCATACACGGCGGCCTGAACGCGTCCGGCACCGCCCCGCCCGAGAAGGAGGCCGTGGAGGACGCGGCGACGATCTGGCTGTGGGATGCGGGCAGCCTCAAATGGGCCCGCATCCACGCATCGGTGCAGATCGGCGCGTCGCTCGCCCCGCGCTGGGACCACGCCATCTTTGTCGATGAGGCCCAGGACATTCTTATCCTGCACGGCGGCCGCACCGCCGCCGGCCCTAGTGCCGAGACGTGGTTGTATGACTTCAACACCCTGGCCTGGATTGAGCTGCCGCCGGCGCCGGTCGCCTCGCACGGCGCGGGCAACGTCGCCTTCTCGGATGGCACGCTTTTCGTCGTTTCGACCGACGCGGGGATCGGGGGGAGCAGCTCGTCGCTCGGCGCGACGGTGCACTTTCTAAAGCTGGGTAGGTCCGCCGAGGAGCGCGAGAAGACGCTGCGATGGGAGCGCGTCGACTTCCCGTCGAACCCGCTCGCTCCTGGGCCCAAGGTGCGCGACGGCGGGGCGCTTGTACCGGTTTCGACGGGCTACGGCCGGCGGCATCTGGTGTACATGTTCGGGAGTACGGTGGGGGAGGCGGAGGAGGCGCAGGAATTCCACCCGGACGTGTGGTCGCTGCAGCTACCGTCCGGTGCATTCACGCTGTCATCGATCAAGGACGCCATACGCGAGAGGCTGCCGGGCGTCAAGTCTGGGTCGCTGACGTGGTCCGAGGTTGAGATCGTGCCGACCGAGATGCTGGGCCACGAGGGCAAGGCGCATCCGGGTCCGATCGCATTCTTTGAGGCGGCGTCGTGTCTTAGGGGCAAGGGGGTCTTTATGTGGGGAGGCTCGACGGCGGACGGAGAGAAGCAGGCGGATGGCTGGTTGTTGGAGGTTTCGTAAATGACTGATCCGCGACGACGGAAAATCGACGCAAGCGAACCGGCAGGAATACAGGCCTACCTACCTAGACATTTCATAGAAGTAAAGTCCAGTAGACGGAGTTGGTGCGTTGAAATCCCTGATGTGAGGGAATAGAAAAAAACGCGATGCGAAAAGCTGGGGAAAAAAGCAGGCGGGCAAAAAAAAAAAATTCTGGGCGTGGCAAGACTCGAACTTGCGTTTCTTCGGCCACAACGAAGTGTACTAACCCCTATACGACACACCCTTCTGTGGATCACTACACCAAATGGCCTGGTGGAGCGTTGCAGTCGGAGCTTCCATCGGGGGCTTATGTGGGCATTTTGGCGGTTCTGGTGGTTTCCTTTAAACACCCGACAAACTTTTCTATTTTAAGAACTTAATTTTTAATTTCCAGGGTATGGTTTCGTGGCACTGGCAGACAGCCGGACGAGGCCCTCCGTTTCCTTAATGGTATCGCTGAATACTGAGCGACACGTTCTTCACTTACCGAGCACTCAAGGTCGAGGGCAATATCACAGCAACGGAAACCATTTTCTCCACTATGATCGCAACGGGTAACGTGCCAGAGTGGTTAATGGTAGACTCGAATCGGGCACCTCATCGCAAGGCGTCGGGCGATCTAATGGCTTCGGCCGCACAAAGGTTCGGATCTTGTCGTTGTGAGCGTTCACTTTTGCCCGATAGCGGCCGGCGGTGGTGCCAGGGCATTAGTTTTTTTTGTTCCACTCTCGACTTTCCTTCATCGGTGTCGCTGACCAACTCCCTGGCATCGGCTGTTGTTAGCCGGCTAATGATAATCGCCAGCTCGGTACACCTACCTGCCCATGGCTTTAACTTACCTCTAAACCCTTTCGAAGAGTGCCTTGTCAACGCTATATCTCAAGAAAGTATTCAACCTTGTCCTTATGTTTTCTGACTCTGCTTTTTGGATGACAACGGCCAGCAGTCAGTCTCAACTGAACGCGGTGACGCAGCAACCGCTCGTGCCAAGGGGTCGCTTATCCGAACTCGATCTGCATGACCAGACTCTCGCGCGATCCCACAGATGCACCCCAAGTCGCCAACCTCTCAAGTCTTGGTATCGATGCAGACGCTCCAATCCCGAACACCTGAGCACCCACAGAGCCCACCCCCGATTAGGCGTCGCATGGGGCCGCCCGCTGCCGGCCGATGTAATTTGGGAGCCGGCAGTACGGAGGGAGGATCGTCCGAGGCAGCACAGCCTTTGTCCCCCCAGCCCCGCCGTACAGTCAACACGCAGCCAACCACCAACCCGTATCTTTCAGGCCTTATCGTTGGCATCATCCATCAGTCCGGCTCCTCACGATCAGCGTGAAGTCATCGGCCCGGTCGAGCAGCGCAAACCGGGCCATTATGCAAAGCCCGGCTTCGAAAATGCGGCACGGAGCCCTAAACTCGGCACCGATCAGAAATGGCTGGGGATTTTGGGAGCTGCTCACTGCGACGATTCATGGAGTAAGCTGGCTTGGTTGGCTGAGTACACGGGGTGGAGTAAGCAGACCCGGAAAAGCACGACACTGCCAGCAGACTTCATCCTCTGATCGCTTTCATGGTTCCCGGCAGCCCCTTACGTTTCTTTTCCGCAACAAACGGTTTCCAAATGAATTTTGTGAGTTTCTATCAATTGACGACATGTCGCGGGTTCACCACCCGGAATGCAGCATCGACTGCACACGCTGGCACGTTGCTTCTCGATTCGGGACAGCAAAAGCGGAGCAAAACGACCCTGTGGGGTGGAATTAGGCGTGGCAGGCCTAAAAACGGCAGGCCTGACCGCAATGCGCGCTAAATTTAAGGTCTGGTGGTTCGACCTGCCAACCAACCGAACGCCGGGGAATTTTCATGCACCTCAACGGCTGTGCGGGCTATGCGGGCCCCTGTCGCTCAGCGTGTAGTAAAGCCAGGCGATGCCGCAGCAGAAACGCCGCTCTGCAACCCTGCAACGACAAAACACAGCAACCCCCCGACTCAACGAAACACACACAGCCAACATCGTAAGCCCGGCATTGCACTCAGCGCAAGTGCAAAATGCTAGGTTGCTTTTTGGTAACCAAATGCATACCTCCTCTGACTGTATGACGTGCCGCCCGGTCGCGTCTGGTCTGCGAGTATGGCGATGCACCCGCGCCCCGGGCATCGACATGGGTGGTCTCCCTACTCCACGTTGCTACCAGCAGGTAGGGCTTGGTAAGTCTGTGATGGATACTATGGACGGGCTCGAGGTCCTGGTGTTGTTAAAATGCCATGCCTCGACCCGCTTCCCCATCAGTCTTCCGGTTTGGTTCCTCCATCATCCACCCAACGACTTCATCACAACCCCATCATCACCAGCCTCGCGCAAGAGCTTGCGAAGAGGCCATTGTACCCATCGGTACCCGAACGCTTGGGATACACCAATGTCCCACCTTTCTCCCTCTTGAGTGATTTGATCATACACCACATCAAACCTCAAGGTCCGAACCACAGCACTACCACGGACGCCCCTTCAGCCATCGTCAACATCCGACAACACACACGCACACATATATCCACCGCAACACAGTCGCCACCATGAGGTTGGCGGTCACAGTCGCGCTGCTCGCAGCAGCGGCGCACTCACTACCCATCCCTACCCAGCCATCAGGCGCACAGGCTCCCAATGCCCCAGCATCAGCACCAGGGGGACCACCCGCACCTGGAGGAGGACTGGATGCTGCCGAGATCATCAAGATGCTAGGAGGCGCAGGGGGAAAGCCCGGCGATGGGAAGATGAAAACGCAAGTCATGCCGCCAGCGCCCAAAGAGGGTGCCGCGCCTCAAACCGCAGGAGCCGGAGATGCTGCCCCGAAAGACGGCCCCGACAACAAGCAAAATGACGAGCCCAAGAAGAGCAAAAAGGGGAAGAAGGGAGACAAAAAGAAGAAGAAGAAGAAGAAGGACAAGAAGAAGTGGGGGAAGCACGGCAAGAAAGGCAAGGGCAAAGATTGCAAGGATCCTAAGCCTGGTGGCGGCATGTTGCCGCCAAATGGCTCCGAGATCGTCATCGACGGCCACAACAACGGCCCGGCAGCTCCTCCACCCGGTGCTGGCGGCTCTGGTGGACCTGGGGGACCTGGTGGGTCTGGCGGGCCTGGCGGGCCTGGAGGTCCCGGCGGTTCAGATAAGCCTGGCATGCCCCCTGCTCCCGGCTCTGCCGGCGGCCCCGGCGGACCCGGAGGCCCGGGAGGCCCAGGTGGTCCCGGTGGTCCTGGCGGCGCTGGACCCGATGTACCCGGCGCTCCTGCACCCGGCGGGCCCGGTGGGGCGGGAGGCCCTGGCGGTCCGGGCGGTCCCGGGGGTCCTGGTGGCGCTGGAGCCGATGTGCCTGGCACGCCCGGTGGCCCTGGTGGAGCTGGTGGCCCGGGTGGTCCGGGTGGCCCCGGCGGCCCCGGGGCTCCTGGTGGTCCCGGCGGGCCTCCTGCTCCCGGCCCGAACGACCCCGCTGCGCCGACTCCTAGCGCCGGCGGACCCGGCGGCGCTGGAGGCCCGGGTGGTCCGGGTGGACCAGGTGGACCCGGAGGCCCTGCTGGACCTGGTGCCGATGCTCCTGGCGGACCTGGCGGACCGGGTGGCCCCGGTGGTGCCGGCGGTCCCGGGGGCGCAGGCGGCCCGACTGGCGCGCCCGTGGTTCCCGATCCCTCGAAGCCGGGCCAAGAACCGGCCAAGTGCTCGTGCTCGTCCACTGGTGGCGCTCCTGCACCATCCGCCGGATCCGGCGGTCCGGGAGGTCCTGGAGGCGCCGGTGGCCCTGGAGGTGCAGGCGGCCCTGGTGCTAATGCTCCTGGTGCTCCTGGTTCTCCTAGTGGACCTGGCGGACCTGGCGGCCCGGGTGGTCCCGGAGGCCCTGGAGGCCCTGGGGCTAATGCCCCTGGCGCCCCTGGTGCTCCTAGTGGACCTGGCGGACCTAGTGGCCCTGGCGGTCCCGGAGGCCCTGGAGGTCCTGGAGGTCCTGGCGCTCCTGGTGCTGTCGACCTACCTGGACTTCCAACCGGCCCTGGTGCTCCTGGCGGACCCGGTGGCCCAGGTGGGCCAGGCGGACCTGGCGGTCCGGGTGGTCCTGGGGGTCCTGACATGCCTGGTATGCCTCCTGCTCCTGGGTCTCCCAGTGGACCTGGCGGCCCAGGTGGACCCGGCGGACCCGGCGGACCCGGTGGCCCTGGTGGTCCTGGTGCACCAGTCGAACCCGGCTCTGGTTCACCCGGTGGTGCTGGAGGTCCTGGCGGACCCGGTGGACCCGGTGGTCCAGGAGGACCTGGTGGCTCTAGCGGACCTGATAAGCCTGAAGGCTCTGCACCTGGCCCCGGCGGACCTGGCGGACCTGGCGGTGCCGGTGGAGCTGGAGGACCCGGTGGTGCCGACGGATCTGGCGGCAAGGCACCGGGTGGTCCTGGCGGTGCAGGCGGTGCAGGCGGTGCGGGCGGCGCTGGCGGACCCGGTGGCGCGGGAGGTCCAGTGCCCGGAGTTCCCGGCGGCGAGACTGCTCCTGGCGCGCCCGGCCAAGCCGGCCCCGGCCAGTGGACGATTGTCCAGTTCAAGCGCGTCTGCGACGGTTCCGACTCGTCCTGCCAGGTCTCCTTCGGCATCGACCGCAACGATGGCACCCCTCCGACACCCTGCAGCTACACCCAAATGGGTGGATCCAAGGCGGGTGTCCCTGAGACGTCACCCAAGCAGTGTGGCAAGTACACGGTCAGCTCTGGCTGGAGCGGACAGTTCGGACCCGGCCACGGATTCACCACCCTGTCGGTCATCGACAAGGCGCAGAAGCTCATAGTGTGGCCTGCATACACGGACGTCCAGCTCGCCAACATGCAGACCGTCAAGCCAGACCAGAGCTACCCCCAGCACAGCCTCCCTTAAGAGTCTACTGCGGGATATGACACAACAGTTACGACATCATATTATTACCCTCTTCCCCTACAGCGCATTTGTATCTCATATTTGAGGGATTCAAGCATGTATCATCCACACTACCGTCACATGACACCCCTCCTTTGAGGGACCCAGGTTAGAGGTTAGGCGTTCCATGTTTGCATAGCATATTGGGGAAAGCATTTACGCGGCGTTCTGGGTCGGAGCATATACCACGAAGGGTGTTTTACTATTATTTTCACTTATATAAAAATTCTTTCTTCCTTTGTACTTCTGCTTATCCTTTGTCTTTTGTACAGTGGGTTGGCCTCGGAGCATACGATGGCGTTCGGTGTTTTCGGATTACTGGCATCAGAACTTCTCTGCAGCAGGCGTTCGCTTCATGCTTGAAAAATACTCCTTTGGCATTTTTCTTTGTCCGAATCCCGCGCCTCCCACGCAAGTAACATCCTGGCAACTCTGCAGCCGTGCAAGTATGCGAGCTATGCGGCTTTTCGGACTCCAAAAGCAGAGCCATGTCGTTGGGCTAAAGGCTCGCCTGTATGTGCGATCCCTCAAGCTTCGACCGTAGAACGATGGAGCGACAAAGGAGGGAGGTGCGAGGAGATAGGGCAACAGCAAGATGAGGTTACAACGAGAGCACTATTTAGGACGTTAATGTTTGATGTGAAGAGAAAATTGGTGCTCTTATTTCGTTTGTGTTCCATGAACAAACAGCCGCCGGCATGGTGTACGTTCGAATCGCGTGGCACCAAACGCAGTTGGTGTCTCTCACTTCGTTTGTAGTCGTCACTCACTTCGCTGCCGTCTTTGGCAAAACAACCAACCGAGCCACAGATCTTCTTCTTCTTCTTAAAAAAAAACTAGTCTCTGCTATCTTGATTGCTCCCAGCGTCTCCTCGCGATCAGCACGGCGGCCGCTAAAACCGCACCTCGAAGCTTGCATACAAAACCTCTCGTCAACGGCGCCGGCGGCCTCGAAGCCATCATACCGGCAGTAGCACAGAGCCATGAAAGCACGATGACGTCCCATATCGAGATTCGAGAGATACCCAACAAGGGCAAGGGCGTGGTCGCCGTCACCAGCATTCCGCTAGGCACAAGAGTTCTCTGCGAGGAGCCCCTCCTCGATTGCCAGTGTCTCCTGGACAAGGCCATCTTGAACTCTCAGGTAGCCGACAAGCTGAAGCGGGTGCCGATGGAGCACCGGCGCGAGTTTCTCTCCCTCTACAACAAGGACGCAGGCGGCCCATACCCTCTCGCCGGCATCTTCGACACCAACTCAATTCCCCTCGGCGACGCCGGCAGCGGCGCCGTCTACCCGACCGTGTGCCGCCTCAACCACAGCTGCCGGCCCAACTGCATGACCAGCTGGAACGCGACGCTGCGGCGGCAGACCGTCCACGCGACCCGCCGTATCGAGGAGGGCGAGGAGCTCACGGTGCAGTACTACAATGAGCCCGTCGACAACCGGCGCGCCTACCTGCACGAACACTTTGGCTTCTGGTGCGTCTGCCCGGCCTGCACGCAGCCGCGCGAGGAGCTGGCGCGCTCGGACGCCCGCCGTCTGCGCATCGAGAAGCTGCTCGAGGAACTCGAGAACGGCGGCGGCCGCGTGGACGAGGACCCGGACGGCTGCCTGCTCGACTGCCGGGCGCTGGTGCAACTCGTGGCCGGCGAGTACGGCGGCGTCGCCACGGGCATCGAGGCGTGCGCGTGGTACGTCGCCGCCCAGGTTTGCCAGGCGCACAGCGACCACGGGCGTGCGTCCGCGTTCGCGTTCCGCTCGTACGAGGCGCGGCTGGTCGCTGAGGGTGAGGACTCGCCTAACACGGCCAAGATGCTGCGCATTGCTGTTGACCCTTGTGCGGAGCTGGGCGTGTCGGAGGAGGATTCGCGTGGCTGGGCGAGCCCGGTCTCGCTCGTGCCGCCAGAGGGATACCCGCCTGAGCTATACGAGACGTGGCTGTGGCGGCAGGGGACTGAGGGCGACGGCTTTGATGTGGACAGATATCTGCGAGGCCGCATGTGATGCGTGACAGGAGAAGGGCATCTAGTTGTGCGGATCGGAGTCCGTTGCGGGCGGGATTCGCGGGCACTTGATAGGATATCTACCTCACATTTGGAGCCGACTTGAATAGTGCCGTCCACCGCTAGGTCGCTCGGAGGCGTTTGCTCCATTTTGTCATGGGTAGCTCGCGTCTACTAGGCTAAAATCCAGCTACCACTCCTGGGCCCTCACATCCCTCGCCTTTGCCTGCTACGAGGCTCGGCTGCCGTCTTTGTCCCAGCGCAACAAGCCGTCGTGTACTCTCCACTTTGCCTTTTTTTCATCCTCCTGCGGCGGTCACGGCCCAAAATAATACATCGCAAAGACTCTCCCCATGATGCCGTCATCTACGAGAGGCCTCCAAGCAAAGGCCTCTCTAACTCTGCGTCTTGGAGCCACCTCTGGTGAATATTTCTCCCGAATTGAGATGGTATCGAGACTTCCTCGGTTCAACGTGCTCCAAACTCTGCACAACCATCGTCCAGTTCCGTCACCACCACCAACCAGCCTTGGTGTTGCCTGCCACTCCTCTCCGGGCCACTAGTTGAGCTTTGCTAACTCACAGTAGCGGAAGGGAATGCTACACTGGAACCAGTTTAGAAGTTCGAAATCGGTGAGAGGGAGATCATGGAAAGGGTGGCCGTATCTCGTCTCCTGCATCCAGAATCGTCCGACCGCGAGGTCATCACCCAGCCCACCCCGGCGGCGGTCGCTGAGAAGTTCGCGCATGGGGTCGGTCAAGATGTGCACGCAGCGAAGCGCCTCCATTCCGTGGATGGCCAGGCTAAGGAAAGTCGACACCACGTCGGAGCGATTCGCCTCCCCCGGCACCACGTCGTAGGGAATCACTTCCTGCGACACAACCACCTGCCTGGTCCTGTGAAAGATGACCCAACTTGCGAGATCTCGGGCATCGATCTCGTCAGGGGATGTCGCGAAGAGACCCATGGCACAGAGTGTAGCGTAAAATGACGGAATGTTGTCCTTCGGGATGAAGAGGGCGTCCATCTCGGGCTCGAAGTCGCGGACCGGAATGCGCGCAACCGGATGGGCCGAGTAAGGGCGGCCCAGGGCGACAAACTTGAGCCGCTTCTCGACCGCCTCGCGAGACTCGGAGCAGACGCGCATGGCGACGGGGAAGGCCACGGGGACTTGTGGGATGTAGTGAGGATCGCGCGCATGCCTTTTCTTGTTCCAGACCGCAATCTGCGGAACCCCATCCTCGATCGTGTCCTCCCAGATCTGGAGCCGCAGCTCGAAAGGGAGACGTGAGAATGACATCGTAGTCGGTTTTTTCAGATTCTAGGTATGAAAGATATTCCCTTAGCTTTTAATGCGCCGCGTCGATGTGGTAACCAAGGGCGCAAACCTGTCTTCGGCCGCGAGCATTGCCTCTGGTTCTGGGTCTGGAATACCAAGCCGCGTTTGAGCCGGGGCTTTGCCTGCAACCTATTGCTCTTTTTTGTGCTGATGGACGAGGTGCGTGGATAGGCGGTTGAGGCCCAGAAAGATTTGGGCCTGGCTGCTACGAGTTGAGGTGAGGGTGGGTGCAGCCGGGAATCCGATCGAGTGAATTGAGTTTGAGTGTTTGGTGGCCGGGCAAGAGAGGCTTGGGTCAGTGCGAGTAGGAATGGAGGAACAATCCTCGGCTTCAGACGGAGACTATGGTGAGGTGGAAGCTGGCTAGATGCGGGAGAGAGTAGGAAGAATTACCACGAAGCAGCCAAATAAATTTCTTGATCAGTCATTTATGTGCGACGCTGAAGTTCTTTTGTCAATGACTACGGCGGCAAATCACGACCGCACCTGCCAGCTTGATTGACATTTTGTTTGTTCGTCCTACTCCTCCTGACAGACTAGTGAGCCAGAATGATGAGAATGTTGCGCAGAGAAAAAATTAAGGCAGCCAGGAGCGCGCTCCATCTACTCCATGTCGCCGACATCGAACCGCCCAGTCACTATGGCCCGCGCCAGGCTCTCGTCCCACACTTGACGAGGGACATGGCGGAGGGCGCGCGTGTCGATACGCAGGACATCCAAGATATCGACCATACCAAACTCACCGCGTTCCAGGAGACTGCTAGTCGTCAGCCAGGAGCGACAGTGCGAGCTGGGCCCGGGACGGCTGACACACCAATCCCAGGACTGGTCGGACGATACCACCACGCAGCCGGATCGTCCGTTGGGACAGCCGCCGCCGCCGCGTTGACCATAGCCCAGGTATTCACTCATGTCCCCCTTGACCGCCATGGTGGCGAAGCGAATGTTGTCGTATGGTGAGACGAACATGTAGTCGAGCTGGGGCTTGTAGTCCCGCGCGGGGACGGCAACGGTGCGGTGCCCGGGCCCGCTGCGGAGACCGACCTCGGCGAACTGGAGGATGCGCTTGGCGACGGCGCGAGACTCGGCGCAGACGTGCAGGGCAACCGGTATGCCCTGGGGCACCTTGGGGTTGCGAGTATTGGGTATGTGCCTACTCCACGCCGCGATGGTGCCGGCACGGTCGCTGTATGGATTCGCGCTTAGGATGCTGAGTGGGGATACGTGGTAGGCATGGTCAAACAAGTATACCCCCGGCGTGTAGTCCAGATCTTGTAGCGTCATCTCCCAGACTTGGTCGCGCAGCTCGATGGGCAGGCGGTGGAACGGCATTTTCAGCCCAAGATTTACCAGTTCTGGAGAGCACGGTAGTGAAGTTGGCACAGGTCAGTAAACAACAGAAGAGCGGAGTGGTGGTGAATCGGGAGTGAGAAATACAGACCGATAACTTGGGTTTGCTATGTCGTGATGCCTCGTCAACGTGCTTTCTAGGCCGGCTAACGACCGGGAATGGTGGATATCTTTATCCACCGAGACAACGAGAGATTCGTATTAAGCGTTCAAGCGCGGTGGTGGGTGGGGCAGACGTGGTCGAGAGATTCGGGTAGTGGACATCTGCTTGCGACGGACAAAACTAGCAAAGCTTCTGAAATAGAGTCTGACGATATAGAATCATGAAAGACGGGGAATGTGAGGAGAACAGGTCGAGTACATGCTGCCTGACGAAAAGCACGAGAGGGGAGCTTTCACATGACGGCGACCAGCGTTGACCGATAATTTATGAACTGGAGGCACGGTAGATATGCTTCCTGGTTAAGCTCAACGTTGGCGGAGGGCTATAAAGTACCGTGGGCGTCATCCTCCAGTTGGCCGTTTAGCTTTGGTCTACCATTCGCGAAGCCACACATTGCACGCTAGCTTGAGCAGTCGATTTTGGAATCAGTTTCCGAAACTAAGTCAAAAGGTTGAAGATGGCAGACACGCTACTGCATTTGAAAATATGGAAGATGCCGATATGTGAAGTGTTTGATATCCAAAATACCGCCGCTAATCTAGACATTGATAGCCGAAATCCGGTGGATCTAAAGTCCACGTGAAATGGTATACAGATATATCTAAGCGCAGAGAATGCAGCTGGTTGGATCTCCAGATGGAGCCGGCCGGTCTGCAGTGAAGTTTGGGCAGGAACAAGGGAAAGCCTTGGCTTCACGGCCTAGAGGAAATTCCCCTCCCACCAGTCTCGTCAGCCTCGGCATTGTTGACCTTTTCTGAGCCGTCGGTGTTGAACAGCGTCTCTTGGGCTGTGACGCGAGAGGAAGGCTGGTTAGCAACTAGTAGCATCACAAGGACCAATAGAAGGAAATAGGACCTGCAATAGCACAGCCACACTCACCACTCCAGAGCTCCGAGTAGAGACCGCCGCGGTCAATTAGCTCCTTGTGCGTGCCCATCTCGGCGACGCTGCCCTCGCGCAGGACGATGATAAGATCCGAGTCGTAGATGGTGCGCAGGCGGTGCGCCACAAAGACGCTCGTGCGCGCCTTCTCGCGCAGGATCGAGTTGATGTTCTGCATCAGCGCCTGCTCCGTGTGCGTGTCGAGCGCACTCGTCGCCTCGTCGAAGAACAGGAGCGGCGGGTCCTTGAGAAGGAGCCGCGATACAGCCAGGCGTTGCTTCTCGCCGCCCGAGATCATCAGGCCACGCTCGCCGACTTTGGTTGCATACCCATCGGGCCACGACTCGACGATGTCGTGGATGCGGGCGCGCTGCGCGGCTGCAATGACACGCTCTCGGGGCGCCGACATGTCGCCGTAGCGGATGTTGAGCTCGACCGTGTCGTTAAACAGGGGCGTGTCCTGCGGCACAACTCCGATGCTGCGGCGCAGCGAATCGAGCGTGACGGAGCGCACGTCCTGGTCGTCTACCAGGATGCGCCCCGACTGGGCGTCATAGGAGCGGAAGAGCAGGCGGAGGAGTGTCGACTTCCCGCATCCGCTGGGTCCAACGACGGCAACCTTCTTGCCCGCGGGGATAGTGAGACTCAGGTTGCGGAGGATGGGCCGGTCTGGGTGGTAGCCAAACGAGACGTTTTCGAACCGGATCTCGCCGCCCTTGGTCAGGGCCAGAGGTTTCGCGTCGGGCTGTTCGGTGATGGAGACGTTAACCTTCTGCAGGTTGAAGAGAGTTTCCATATCGAGAAGGGACTGCCGCAGCTCGCGGTAGACAGAGCCCAGGAAGTTGAGCGGCACCGAGAGCTGGAAGACGAGTTGGTTGATCATGACGAGGTCGCCGACCGTCAGACTGCCCCGAGCAATGCCATTCGCCCCCAGGTACATCATGGCGGTAAGCGCGGTTGAGAAGATGACGTTCTGACCGCTGTTGAGAAACGCGAGCGAGGTAGCGACCTTGATGGAGCTCTTCTCATACTCCCTAAGAGCGTCATTGTAGCGGCCAACTTCGTACTTTTCGTTGTTGAAGTACTTTACGGCCTCGTAGTTGATGAGCGAGTCGACGGCAACCGTCGAAGCGCGGTTGTCGGCGGCGTTGGCCTGACGGCGGAACTTGGTGCGCCAGGCCGTGGTCCAGATGGTGAAGGCGGTATACGCGGACATGGTGACGGCAGTGATTGCGGCGAACTTGCCGCCGTACTGCCACGTCAGGATGCCGCAGACCATGGTGATTTCGAGGGCGGTGGGGATGACATGGAAGACCATGCTGGTGAGCAGGAAGCTGATGCCCTTGGTGCCGCGGTCGATGGCGCGGGTCAGACCACCCGTCTGCTTGGACAAGTGGAAGGACAGGTCGAGGTGGAGCAGGTGGTCAAAGACATTTGTGGCGACGCGGCGGATGGCCTTCTGAGCTACCGAGGCGAAGACGGCGTTGCGCAGCTCCTGGAAAACGGTCGCGCCAACGCGGGTGGCGCCGTAGGCCACAATCATGGTGCCGGCCACTGTGGCCGCGGTGCCGCCAGCACCGGCCATGACGGACGGGTCGATGTTCATGGCGTCAACAATGCTCTTGAAGTAGAAGGGCACCTGAACGTTGAGCACCTTTGCGCTGACGAGCAGCGACACGGCCAGCCCGACGCGCAGCTTGGTGCTCAGGCTGTCCTTGGGCCACAGGTAGTGCGACATCTCCTTGATGATGGCCCAGTCCGCCTTGCGCTGTTCCTGGTTCGTCTTTTCGGGAGTGGCTAGAGGGTCCGTGGACGCTGTCGAGGCGCTCGTTGCCACGTTAGCCGAGGTCGGGGTCTTCGGGGTCAAGGCCGGCTGGGCGCTATCCCTGACGGAGGGCGGCGAGGTCGCGGCTTTCGGCTGGGGCATGGATGTCATCAGGGTGCGGACCGATCCGCCTGGCCGTTGTGGAATCCATCGTGGCGGCTTGTAGACGAATTTGGGAGCCGCTCTCGGGCAGCCGAGGAGCAGGGCCGTGCTCGTCAAACTTCTTGTGATCATCTTCGAGAGCGTCCCGAACGGTTGCTCGTCATCTTGGGCGTGGCTGTCGAGGCTGCGGGATTTCGGACGGGGCACAAACCCCTCGTGGGGTTACCTGGAAGCCGAGTGGGTGCTTCCTGGCCCTGACAGGCCCGAGAAGCGAAAGCTAATGGCGAGATCGCCCAATTGAAAGAGTTGGGTTAGCTGTAGAGGCGGCAGCAGACTTTGAAGCTCGAAAGCGATGTACCCTCGATGCTGTCCCGTCGCGTGCTTTGGTGGGGTTCAGGCGCGCAATGATGCAATTCGGCTGTGGAGCCTCAGACTCGAGTCAGATTGGGATTAGCACTTGGCGCTTGCCCCTGGTCCACCTCCAGCAAACAGTGCACTTGCCTAAGATCCGTGCCGCTTTTTCGCTTTCGTAGATCGTGATCAAATGCGAGATTCCACGAGGCAAAGCTTGAGCCTCGACGCCGCAATAAATCCCCGATATCTCCTAATTCGGTCGATTGGATACTGGCGACGTCTGTCTTCTCATCGGCAAAACAACCAGGCTTACGAACTTCCATGCGCCCTCAAATCACGGCAAACACTCGGCGATTGATGCTCTCCGTCATGCCCCAGCTTTTTGGTGCCACCAGCTCAGGGGCTGGCGATTCCAGTGTCTGCCCGTGACTCCTTGTGGTGCGCAGCATCATTCGTACCGCGGCGAGGAGGCTGTCGCGCGCTTTATTGCTTACTCTCTTGGCTGAATCTGACCTTCCAGTGCCTGCCCTATGGTGCCGGCGCTAATGTTTAGCTGAAAACGGACATATCGCTGCCGGCCTCATAGCCATCAATTGGCGCTGTGGTGGGTGCTGTGGCTTACTCTCGCAGGGCTCCATTACGCTCATTGCCCCTTTGGGTATTGTCGCCGTCCGGCGCTGGCGCGTAGCTGCACTAGCAAACCCAAGTATCTGTTCCGCGCCCGATTACTACCAGGTGAGGTCATGTTGGGGCTGGGGCCTGTCGTCGTGTGGCCGTGAGCGCGGCGTTACTGGATATTGCCGGCTTTGCGAGTCTCGCGTGCCGCCCGCCACCGGTAGAAGTCCAGGCTGCTCCAGCCTGTCGTCTTTCAGCTGGTATATATCCAGGCGGCTGGGAAGACCATCTTCAAGCCCTCAGTCCATCTCTCATCATCAGCCTCGCCTTCTACCATAGCCCAGACCCTCATATACCTTTACCAAAACATACCTCCTCTTGGCCTTTGCAGCCTTGTTCGTTTTCCTTGCTTTTATCGACTACCCCCTCCTCCCTCCGAACTCTACATTCCGATTCCGTCATGTTTTGTCGAGTAGCGCCCGCTTTGTCATGGCTGCTAGCCTTGCCTGTGCTCATCTCGGGCGTGCAGGCTGGCTGGAACCCAGCGGGTAAAAACAATTTGGTGGTTTACTGGGGCCAGAATGCCGGCGGCAGCGAAAAGCCGCAAGATTTGAAAAAGCTCTGCGATGATCCCGCCGTCAGCGTCGTCGCCGTTTCTTTCCTCGCTGACTTCAAACCCCTCAAGCTGAACCTGGCCTCGAATGAGGCCGGATGCCAAAAGATGCCCGATGGCCTGCTCAAGTGTCCCCAGATCGAGAAGGACATCACTTACTGCCAACAGACCAAGAAGACGACGATCCTTCTCTCGCTCGCCGGTGGCGAATACAAGGGCGAACATATCGGCTGGGGCAGCGCCGACGAGGCCAAGAAGACTGCCGACAAGGTCTTTGATCTCTTCGGCCCTGTCGGAAAGGTCCCGGAGGCGCAGCGGCCCTTCGGCAAGGCCGTCATGAACGGTTTCGATTTCGACTTTGAATACCCGACTAACAACCTCCTAGCATTTGCACAGCAGCTCCGCAAGCGCGCCGACGCCGCGAAGCTCATCCTGGGCGCTGCCCCGCAGTGCCCCTTCCCCGACAAGAATCTCGGTCCGGTCTTCGACGGCGGCGTCAAGTTCGAGATGGTTGCAATCCAATTCTACAACAACCCTGCATGCGGCATCACATCTTTTAAAGGGCAAGGTGGCGGTAAAGAGACCTACAACTTCGAAGAGTGGGCAAAGTGGGCCAAGACCAAGGGCCAGAACGCCCGTCTCGTCGTTGGCGCCCCCGCGTCCGCACAGGTCGGCGGTGGCTACGTTGGCCCTGACAAGATGAAGCCCATCATCGAGTACTCTGCAAAGTTTCCCGAGTTCGCCGGCGTCATGGTCTGGGAGGCCACCGCGGGTCTGGACAACGGCTTCCTCAAGGCAGTTGGTTCAAGCCTCGCTGCGGTTGGTGGTGGCGCCGGCGGTGGCAAAAAGCCCGCTCCCGGTGGCGACAAGCCCAAGAAGCCTGCGACACCTGGTGCCACTGCAGCCTCCCCATCCGGTACCTTCGACCCCAGCCTCGCCCCGCCGGGTCTGGCGCTGCCCGAAAGCCAAAAGCCCATCGGTGGCGCCGCCGCCGCACCTGCCGGCAAGTCGCCCGTGGTCAAATCCCCGGCACCCCATCGCCGCCGCTCCCAGAGGTCTTCGTCATCGGCCCGCCCCCGCTCTCGGAGCCCCGCGAGCCCCATCAACCGCCGCCGCGTCGCCAAGAGCTTTGCTGCCTAAGTGCCAGTGAGTGGTATTTCTTTGGGTCACGTAGTGATGCACCACGTTTCTATCTTTCTTTTCTTTCCTGTACAACTTTGTTTTCTTCTTCTCTTCACCTTTTAGCCTTTTTCACCTTTTCGTATCTTTTTTTATCTTATATCCCCCTTTGTCATTATTTTGCCTCATAGGGCTCCGGCGTTGATGGTGTTTAGCCCGATGTTTATACCATATCGGCGATTTGGCGTTTTTAGGTTTAGATTTAGATGAGTATATGAAAAATGCGCCTTGGTAGATTATTCATTTAGTTACATATCCCCAGAAGATTATCATACCAGTCTTCATTGCGTTAGACTATCATGTTAAACCATTGTGGTTTCTCTCTACGTGCATCTCAGTGTGACACCCGCTGTCAGCAGTTACACCCTTCCTCTTTCTCAGAGGATTTTTAAGCCCTCCTGGCTGGTCGACTTCATCCCTAACTTGTCCTTCCAACGCCAAAATTAAACCCTGATACTGCTGCTCTGGATCTAGTGGGCACCGATCTTTGAACAGTGACATCTGTTCCCACGCTACAATGTCAAATTGCCCAGACAGTGAACTCTTCCTGTAGAGCAGTCTTCGGATGAAACGGCGAGGGATGTGAGAATCGAAATGCAGTGAGGAAATTTTGTGCATGAAAGGCAGCGCTACACATAAGTACAAGAACGAAAATCAAAAGCGCCCTAGATATATCCCAACTCTATTCTAACAACTCGCCTCTGCTGCGTGAGCGTCCCCGGTTCCGGCTTTCCCTCTCGCTCCTCCGCCAAGTCTCCGCATTCTCGGCGCCGGCCTCATTCTCCTGATGCGCGTCTCTGCCGCCTCGTATCGATTTGTTGGCAGCTGGGCCGTTCCTCGGTCGCCTGACTCTCCTGCCTTTGAGGGAAGCGCCGCCTCCGCCCGTGTAGATCTTCTTGCCGGTGGCCGGGTGGACAAACACGTCCCACTCCTCTTGATCTTTTTCGCTCGGCTTTTCCCCTGGCCCGCGGTTAGTGGCAACGCCATGGTTGGTGGCAGGGTGTAGCCTGGCCGGCGGGTTGATGTTCTGTGGCCTCTTCTCGCCTCCTGTCCGATCCGTGAGCGTCCATGAGACCTCCGTCCTTGAATTTGGGTTGGGTTTGGGTCTTGAGCCAGCTCGGCCATCCTGATCGCCGAGAGTCTTGTCGGGGGCTATCTCGGGGCCGCGACGGCCTGGTTGCTGGCCTGCAACTGGAAGCGCGCTTCTCAGAAAGTCTGGATCTCCCGGCCTTGGAATGGGAGTACTCCCTGGCCCTGGCCCAAGGAGAAAATCGGGAGCCTGCTGTGAAGTCTTCGAGCTGGGACTGAGTGTTGCAGGCAGAGGAGCAGCCGGGGAATTTGAATCGCCTGGTTTCTGCTTTCGGGAGCCTGACTGCGTCTCTAGCTCGGTATTGTGGTTCAGATTGGGCCGTCCATCAAGAACCACGCCCTGTGCTGGCCTTCCGTGCCACGGAGCCGGTGCCTGCATCCTGGGCCCTGGCTTGCGGTGTGGCCGCCCCTCGATGGGCAGGTCTTCCTGCGTGAGCTTTTCTGTGGGCAGGTCTAGCGAAGGGCGCACCTGGTGGCTAGAGACCGGATTGTACTCGTCCTTGAGGTATATCACTCGCCCAGGAGGCGTATCTTCCGGCAACAGCCAAGGGACTTTGGTTCCAGGTGTAGAATTGGGAGCCTCAGTGGGTCCTCTTCCGGGGGTTTTGAAGTCGGGCATATCATGTCCCAAGGAGTCAGGTTTCTCGATGGGACGGATCTCCGACTCTGGGCCCAGAATCTGTTCGTTGAAGGAGGGGTGGTTGACCTTCCACTGGGGGGACGGTCGCTGAGGGCCGGGCATTGGGACTTTCTGCTGAGGTTGCCATATCGGAGGAGGTTGCGGTCGGATGCCATTACGACTGGGCCGACTGTTCCCATCCACGTTCTTGGTACCGGATGCGGGCCTAGGCCAAGGGCCGACCATACCGACTCGGGCCGGGATGTTGACAGACGGCGGCGCCGCTCGCCACCGACTCTCGCCATCGCCCCGAAGCTCCGCACCACCGAAGGGCCGTTGGCTGCCATATCCCATAGGGACGTGAGTGGGAACTGAAGGTAGCGGTTTCGTTCCTCTTGGTCTCCAGTCGTCGTCGCCGCCTTGATCCACCACCCTTGAAGGCCCTGGCCCGAAGATCCCAATTCCCTGCTTGTTGGTGCGGGGTGGCGCGAATGGCGGATCGTCAAGCTTCCAATTCTCGTCGGCGTCCCCGTGATAGTAGTAATCATCTTCCTCCTCATCCTCGTCATCGTATGGGTCGAAAACTTGGGTAGGCCGTGGCCAAGGATCGGTGTAGCTTGTTGCCGTTCTAGTGCTGAAGAATGGGGTTAGAGTTCTCGTCCTCGTACTGGTGGGGCCCAAAGTCCTGATGATGGTACTTCTGGATGTTCCGGTCGTTGCGGTAGCTGCAGCCGGTCTGGTTGCAAAGGACGAATTTCTTGTCGTGTTTGCCCTGGATGAAGTTGTGCCCATGGTGTGGTTAGAAGTCGGGGCAAATGTCCGGGCCGGACTGTACGTCGAAGAGGTTCTCGTTTTGTTCGTCCAAGGGGATCTAGCAGTTCTCGTGCTTGTAGGTGTCTTAGTAGTCCTCTTGGATGAAGGATCCGTTGTCGTCTGAGATGTCGTCGAGGTAGTGCTTTCGCTTGAGGTTGTAGTTGTGGTTTCGGTAGAAGAGGTAGTTGTAGAACTCTCTCCAGTAGTCGTTGTGGTTGCCGGGCCGGTATTACGGCTGGAACTGGAGCGGGTGGTCATGGTAGTTGACTCTGAGGTTTGTCCCACTCCTGGTCGCTGGCTCTCGTGGTTGTCGCTGGGCTCCCTGCTTGAGTCCTCGGACCATTTTCTCCTTTCGTCGGAGGAAATGCTGATCCACTCGTCGTCAATGAGCTCCTCTATTCTGCGCTTGCTGGCACCCTTGTTGGCTTTCCGGACCCGAGGGCGGACGGCATCAGCGAACCGGGTCTGCGCTGGGGACGCAACCATCACCAGCCCGCCATCTAACCCATCGAGCAGTATCCTCCGCGTTGCGGGAGCGACATCATCTGCAGATCTCGTTTGGTGAATGCTGTGCCTGCAGTGTAGTTCGCCTCCAATTCTTCCCTCAAGTCGAGCGCAGGATGACCTTTGAGGGGCGGCCCAGCCTAGTGCCGCGAGCGCGAAGACGGCAGCGGCCTCCAGCCGCATGACGGTTTAGGTATCCCAATCTCTTTCTGATGCTCGTTCTCTGCTTGCCGGATGTATACAAATGTGTGGTCGAGGCCTGTTTTATTTTGCCGCGCTAACTTTCCAAACAGCACCTCGTAGTCGTTTGCTCATGTGCTCCGGGTTGTCGTTGAGTGCTTGCCAAATGAAGGCATCAATATTGGCTACCAAGGTTGCGCGCAGGCGCACAGGGAATTGCATTGTCCATATAGGATGCCAGAAGCCAGGCAGTTCTTTCCGCAGTTGCAAGAGTACAGTTCATACTCCTAGAGTAAACATCGACAGCGCCAGTAGTAATAGCTGGCAAGTAGTAGTAATGTTCCTCCTGTGCCATATCCTGTCTCGCCGTGACAGAGGGAAAGTGCTCCGATTAAAAGATTCTCGCCTCAAACTTGGCGGTCGAATTTAGCGCAGCTTACTGTTTCCATCGCTTGAGTCATGAATTGATGGCAAGGCGCAGCGCAGTCCTGGGCGGCAAAGATGGATCCATATTGCAGCTGGGGTCAGCACCAGCCAGACATGATATGCTCAGCCCACCTCGCTAACTGGTTGATTCCCGTGTCACCTCAGGCATTCGGTGAGGATCCCACATTCACCCATCGATTGCAGCCAAAGCAAGAAGGCATCAATTGGGTCCGAGGGCGAGTTGGGAGAAGCTTCGGCGGCCCGACAGTGACATTATCCCAGCTCTTCCCAACCAACGAGAAGCGACTTCTGCCTCCACCATCAAGGCTTGATGGCCGACGCCATTTGCTGGCTGATTCCTTCATAAACATGCACAGACCACACGCCAGCCGCAGACGCTAGGCAAAATCCACGTCGCCAAAGAGCACACAACCATAGCCGCAAACGCGCTTTGCATCATGGAACTCGCGATCCGGCCGGTGTAGCGAAGCCTCCGGGCCTCGAAATGGACCCTATCTCAGCTCTCGGGGCCGCCAGTGCCGTAGTTGGGATTGCGGGCTTCGCGATCCAGCTGTGCGAGGCGCTCCACAAAGTCAGCAGCGAGATCAAGGGCGCTCACGACAGCCTGGTCGCGGTTGTGACCATCATTGAATCCACGGTCGAATCCCTGAAGCTGATACACAAGTATCTGGACTTGGAAAGCCAGAACCAGCTGTCGGGCCAGAAGGGCGGGCTGTTCTCAAAAGACGCCCTCGTCTTTGTCAAAAACAACGCCGACAGGTGTCTACTCGTCTTCTGGAGGATCGAGGCTACCGTGCTGGATAGGCCGGACAAGAACCTGGAAGCGATTTTGCGGCAGAGACTGGCAGAGCTCGACTCCAAAACCAGAGCCCAGCCGGGCAACCTCATGCTCAATCCAGAGCTTTTGCATCCATCACTGTCATTCCTGGGACGTCTGCGCTGGCCTCTGGTGGCACCCAAATTAGACGAGTTCCGGAGCCAGCTACAATTCCACCAGCAGTGTCTGTCACTGGTATTCATGGTCATTTCTCTCGGCGAGGTACGGAGCAAGCCGTAAGTCACTGCCTTTCCTGCCTGACTTCTGTTGTTACACGGGCCGGGTCAACGGCTGACAGCAGGTGATGAAAAGGACCACTTCGAACCAAGACGTGGCGGACATGGCCAAGATGACCGAGGAAATAAAGGCCGCAAGCAAAGAGATCAAGTCTACTATGAAGGCGGTCCACTCCATCCGCGGCATGGTCCAGGAAGGCGACATTAATGTTAGTGTGCTCTTTGGCGAGCCCGGTGCGGGCGGAAAGCCAGAAAAGCGCACGAACTCCCGTCGTGCGCACGACGCCAAAGATCCACGAGACTCTCCAGAATCGCCACCGAGACCTCCAGTTCCGCGCCAACCGGATACGGGTAGAAAGCTAATTCTTTGGCGCCAACCAGCGCCAGAGGATCCTAAACTTGCTCCAAACCCACGGGCGCCTGGACCAATAGCTCAAGCCGTTGAGCTATCTACGGCCGCTGCATCTTCGATACCTCCACCTGAAAATCCGCGTCCTCCGGTCCCTATGGCCGACCCTCAGCCTGACGAGGCTGCCACGGCCAATGACCCGGAAAGGCTCGGTATTTATCAGCGTCTATCCATCGCTCATCCCGGGAAACAAGTCGGCTTCCATCCACTGCCGGCTCCCACCCCTGGCCCTGTGCCCATGGGCCACAATTCGTCGCCTAGCCCCCCTATACCAGACATCCCTTCGTCCATTCCCAAAGATCCTCCGGACTCTGTTCCGACTATAGGCGCAACGGAGCCTCAAGCCTCCGGAGACGGGGGAGAGGGACCAACGAGAATCATGGATACGGATGGTGATGGTAGTGATGGGAATGAGGAGCCTGACGATGATGAAAACAAGGGCACCAGTGATGGTGACCGCGAGAGACGCGCTGCCAAAATTGAGCTAGCTATCTCTGCCTTCTCAAGCTATCGAAACGGTCCAGTGTCAAGGTACATCATCAAGCGGAATGGAGCCCCAATCGTGCTGGGCCCTGCACCCCTCGGAAGGCTGGAAAGGCTGGCCGAGGCGACAAGGTGGTGGCCGTCCAAGGGAGCCATGTGTCGGACACTCGCCTCTGCAACCGAAGAGCAGCTGGAAGTCCTTGCGGGCCTTTTGGATCTTCCGGACGGCCATGGCAGATCCGTGAGCCGATCGATCCTGCGCGTTGGAAAGATCAAGCAGCGCGGCGGCCCAGTTTACAGGGCCTCTTCCGATGTTTGGGCCCTGCTTGCCGTCGTCGAGGACACAACCAGAGAGGAGTCGTCATTCACACCATTTTTCACGGACATCGGGCGTAAAGAAAAGGATCCGGTTATCGTGGGACGGGTACCGGCGTCGGGGAACCTAAAGGGCCCGCCCCAGTCGGACAGGCTAGAGGTCCGATTCCAGGATCTTTCACAACTCTCGGGCAGCCGTCACGACTTCACCCGTCGGCTTACAACGTATCACATCTGGAAGATCCAACCATTTCTCGACCCCCGAATCTCTCCACACACCGTTAGCGCCCGCGCGGACTGGACGAGGTGCTTCGTCATAGAAGAAGATGCGGACCAGGATGAGATAGCTCGCCGATGCGCACACTTGGAAAGAAGCATCCCCGGAGGCCCATCGTCTACGTGGTCCAAACTGACTATCGACCAGCGCGCCCAGATTGCAAGGTTGGAAGAGCAGCTTGCATTCGAGGAACAGAAGGGCCCGTCAGGCAGGCCAAACTTTGCTTGGTACGTCGAACACATGGAGACCGTCAAAACGGCAAATCAGCGAGGCCTGTTCGAGGCGGTACGGAAGAAGAAGAAGGAACAAGCACCCGAGGTATCCGCAATCCTCGTGTTTTTTACCCGCCGTCCTGCACATGGAGTGGATGTGGCACAGCTCTTTCACACAACTACCTCTGGACATGGACACGCGCCCCCGATATACACGCGCGTAGCCCGCCGCCACCTCTCGATCGAGACTCTAAGAGCGTTTAACATCGCCTTCATAGTCGACCCGCAGGTATGGAAAACTGTCTGTCTCGTTTTCTGCACTCATTCTTTCGAACACCCTGCCCGTGCCATCCGAGGAAGAAACCGGTCCCTTTCGGATAGGTGCAGAAAACAGACATCGAGTGCTGACCCCTCTCACAGGATCCTGAACATCTTCTTATCAAACGCCCGATCCATGAAGAGGAGCTGGATCCGCTTTGGGAGCACACCCGAGCCATTCGGGAAAAACGGCGTGGATCCGCTCCTATAAACACCCGCCCACACGGGAGCCCGGTCCTTTCGACACAAGACGGTGACCATCACGGCCCGGATGCTTCCTCATCAACGCCCACTTTCGTGCGTAAAGACGGCGAGGCACCCCCACCGCCGTCGCGCCATCGACGTCATCACCAGATGGAGGAAACGGCGCGGCGCCGGATGGAACTGGAGCATCGGATCCAACGCGAGAGAGATCTGGAGCGGGAGGTTCGGCGCAAGAGAGAAGTTGAGGAGGAAACCCGCTGCCTCAAGGAGGAGGCGGAGGAGGATGCCAAGCGCCGATTGGATCTGGAACAGGAGGCTCGACGCCACGAGGAACTGGCCGAAGCCATCCAGCGCCAAAGGGATCTGATGGAGGACGCCAAACGCCGAAGCGACCTTGAGAGAGCCGAAAAACAACAAGGGCCTCAGGAGCGGCACGTGGCAGAGGATTCTCCATACCAACCGGTTCTGAGGACGACGTCCAATAGGAGTCTGAGGACGCCGGCCAGTGGGAGTCCGAGGACGCTGAGGCCTTCCGAGCCGAACTCAGCCCCAATTAGATTTTCAAGAGCCTCCAACCAAACGACCCAGCCCGACCGCGCCAACCAATCGACAGAGCCCCGCCGTTTCCCCGATAGTTTTCCCACGGACCTGACAGAAACAGAAGACGGCCCCACAGCCGAGGATGACGACGATTCCACAGCCGAGGATGACGACGACATCGTGGCGAGGCTGCTGTCGCGATGGACACCTGCGGGAGAGGGAGCTGGCAACGTTCATGCAAGCCAGGAAGCTGCCGAAAGCCCAGGCCAGCCATCGCGCCCGGACCAGCCATCACGCCCGGACCAGCCATCACGCCCGGACCAGCCATCACGCCCGGACCAGCCATCACGCCCGGACCAGCCATCACGCCCGGACCAGCCATCACGCCCGGACCAGCCATCACGCCCGGACCAGCCATCACGCCCGGACCAGCCATCACGCCCGGACCAGCCATCACGCCCGGACCAGCCATCACGCCCGGACCAGCCATCACGCCCGGACCAGCCATCACGCCCGGACCAGCCATCACGCCCGGACCAGCCATCACGCCCGGACCAGCCATCACGCCCGGACCAGCCATCACGCCCGGACCAGCCATCACGCCCGGACCAGCCATCACGCCCGGACCAGCCATCACGCCCGGACCAGCCATCACGCCCGGACCAGCCATCACGCCCGGACCAGCCATCACGCCCGGACCAGCCATCACGCCCGGACCAGCCATCACGCCCGGACCAGCCATCACGCCCGGACCAGCCATCACGCCCGGACCAGCCATCACGCCCGGACCAGCCATCACGCCCGGACCAGCCATCACGCCCGGACCAGCCATCACGCCCGGACCAGCCATCACGCCCGGACCAGCCATCACGCCCGGACCAGCCATCACGCCCGGACCAGCCATCAGGTGCATATGTTATCGCCAGCAACGTCCAGGAAAGAGAACGACTTGATACCCCTGCCAACGGCAAGGCGAGGAAACTCAAGATGGATGGGAGGAGTCGGTTATCCTGGAAGCGCTGAGGGCTTAGACTTTGATATCGCACCCTCGGATCAGATATCCAAACAACAGTTCTCCAGGCGCTGTAATAATTCTTTTTATTTCCCACAGCAGTTATTGGTCATCGGGATGTGTTCGTGGCCCTGAAATGCCCCATCAAATACGATCCAAGCCAAGCTCAAGACACTCGACTCACCCCCGCCTCCTTCCAGGCAGCACCAAAAAACAAGCATGATCCGAGATAGCTGCCATGGCATATGGCCTGGCAATCTGCTGCCATGGTGATATCAGGAGCGGATGGCACATTTATTGGGTCTGCCTGCAGCCTCGTTACCAGATTCTGAGCATCTCACAAACGAATTGGATATCTTCCGACTGCGTGCAAGGTAGCATTTCCATTTATCCGGCTTACGGAAACATCCGATGACAACTGGATTTTGATGCTGCCAAGCGCCCTTTTCCCGCATATACGCTGAGCGTGATAACGAGAGTAACATGAATGCAAAGTCCTGTTTCTAAAATAGGCCTCTTCTCTCCACAGGGGTCCGTCAGCCGCACGCGAAGCCGGTTTGCGCTCCCACGGCAGTCAGGAGGCCGGAATCCTTCCCAGACATAGGCAGGTATCTAGATAGATACTTAAACGATGCCCGTCTCCCCGGGCAGTCTGCTCCTCGCAGATCTTTGTACGGTGGTGAACTCCTGCAACGTTCCATTGCCAGAAAAAACAAAATACAAAACGATGGTTTCCCTTACCGCGCTGACCATACTGGCCACGGCCATGCTCGGCAAGGCCGCAACCGCGGCTCCGGTCGACGGCGCCGTGGCGCCGCCTCCTATCGTCGAGGCTGCTCCCGTGCCGGCCGGCGGGATCCCCAACACCCCGGTTCCGTCGTCCATCTTGACGACACGCAGCCCGGACGACGGCCTTTCCAAGCGGGCCACCACCGAGATCCAGTTCTGGAAGGAGACCCACTTCAGAGGACAATACGCCATCTCGCTCTTTGAGTCGGGAAATTGCTGTAAGTTTTTACGATGGCCGGTCGGTCTGAAGATCCAAACCGGGTGTAGTGGACAAAGAAAAAAAAAAAAAAAAAAAAAAAAAAAAAAAAAAAAAAAAAACTCGCTCTCCAAAGCTCTTTCTGACACATACATGCACTTGCCGTCCCCCCAGACACGTTCACCGGCACTTGGGACCACTGGAACCAGGCCGTATCATCGATCAATATCATCAGAGGCGGTCCATGTTGGGTATATGCGTAAGTGGCTACCCGCCTACGTTCTTTTAATTTTCACCTGTTATATCTCCATGTTTGGACGTATGCTCGCCAAGGAAGAGAAGCACGCTTTTCTAACCTCTAATACAGAGGCATACGCTGCGACATCGCATCCCTGGGTCCCATCACAGCCGGGACCCCGATTCCAGAGCTGGGCAAGTTCGGCTGGGACGACAGAATTGGTTCGGTGAGGTGCAGCTAGGTTCGGCCCGTCGCGGGAGATCTGGGCGGGGAAACTTGGACGAAGGTAATAAGAGGCCTCTTGTCCTATTCTTTTTTTTTTCTCCCCTTAACCCTAGTGCTAGAACTCGCCTTAATTATGCACAGTCTGGTGAATTGAGCGCGTGGTTCGGAATAGCCTTACCAACTGCATGTGATCTTCCATACTCCAAACTCTACATAGAATGCAGGTGTTTACGGTATAGGTGGTAAGGATGCTTCGGCGAGCAGCAAGTCATTTTTCAGGAAAGATAAGGCCCGCGATTTCTTACCCCCATCTCACAATCCTCGAGTGTTTGAAAACGTTTCGTTCAGAACCCTCAGAACATTCCTCTGCATGTTTGGTCTATGAATCCATGACCGAATATAGAAACAGACGTTCTAGCGTCTTTGAACTACTACAGCGGGCGAGGTGCGAGCGGCATCCACGGCCACGAAATAGGATCACCAGATATATGGTCTGTCGGCGTGGAAAACATGAAAGTGACATCCGCGACCGATAGTTCTCCGTCTGCCTGCTTGGATCAAAAGCCCGCTCTCTCTTGGCCGAGCATCCTCAATGGTGGATAGCGTGGGGTTCCGGCTAAAAGACGGCCCCAGCGCCCCAAAGGCCCACTGACCCTCAACCGTTTTACCCGGACAGTTTACTGCCATCCCTCGAGCCGGTGGGCTTTCTTCCACGAATAAACTCGAATTATGCATGCTTTGTGGGTGTCATTAATCCCAGGAATCGCTGCCGGCCCGCCGTCGTTTCCAGGTGAGGTTCGGCGGATTCCCGTGGGGGGTGCGGCGACTCAGGGGTCACTCCCTCCTTGAACAATCAAGTATCGTCGTGCCACGCAATGAGGGGCTGCTACCCAAATTTGACAGCAATATCTACCAGCTACGCGAACTGAAAAGGAAAGGGTGGAGGTGTGGCACGAGCCTAGAGCCGGCCTTCACCTCGGGGGTGGGGACGACAAGCCGGGATAAAACTGGGGGTCAAACCTGGGGGACATGGCTATGCGGGGAAGCATCCGACCGACATCGTCATGGGGCAGTAGGCACACGCGATGGGCGCTGGACCGGAGCGCTAGAGTAATCTCCCGGTAGAATTCACCGCGGAATTTTTCCATACTGATAGGTACATATAATAGCCGGCGATATCACTTGTAAAAAAGATGCCCAAGTTCAAAGGCAGACCAGCACTCCGCCCAACACTCCACCGTTCGTCTTGGCAGCCAGCAGCCCTCCAAAGATGAAGTCCAACTTCGCCAACTGGGCCCTGCTCGTGGCCCTCGGGGCAAATGCGGCCTCCTCCTCGCTCCTTTCCTTCGGCGACGGAGACAGCCCCTACCGGCTCGCCGCGCAGGGGGTCGCTCCCGTCATCAAGGTGTCCGGGGACGACTGGCCGGCGGTGCGGCGGACGGCCCACGACCTCGCGGCCGACTTTGGGCGCGTCGTCGGTACCAACGGCACGGTCAGCGTGGTCGCCAACGGCACGGCGACCGTGGGGCGGCCGTCCGGCGACCTTCCCGTCATCGTGGCCGGCACCATCGGCAGGTCGAGCCTGATCGACGCCCTGATCGGGGCCGGCAAGCTCGACGTGGCCAGGACCAGGGGCACGTGGGAGACGTACACGTCCCAGGTCGTCCGCGACGTCGCGCCCGATGTGCCCTGGGCTCTGGTCGTCGCCGGCAGCGACAGGCGCGGGACAGTCTATGGCCTGTATGACATCTCTGAGACCATGGGAGTGAGCCCTTGGTACTGGTGGGCGGATGTCCCCGTCAAAACGAAGACGGTCATTTACGTCAAGCCAGAGGGCAAGGTGCAGAAAGAGCCAAGCGTCAAGTACAGGGGCTTTTTCATCAATGACGAGCACCCCGCACTTCTCGGTTGGAGTGAGTACTATAGGTAGAACGGGTGTTTCTTTTTTTTTTTTTTTTGGAAATCATGCCAGCAAAAACTGATAGAGTCCTTCCAGTCAACGAAAAATTTGGAGGCGTCTGGGGCAGCGAGTTCTATGCCCATGTTTTCGAGCTTTGCCTGCGCCTCAAAGGGAACTACCTCTGGCCTGCCATGGTACGAGAAGCAACAGTATTCCTTCCCTATCCCTGTACCAGACCCCAGCTGACACGGCAGGGCACATTACCAGTGGGGAAAGATGTTCTACCAGAACGACGCCAAGAACGGCCCGCTCGCGGAGGAATTTGGCGTCGTCATGGGCACAAGTCACCATGAGCCCATGGCGCGGTCTGAGCGGGAGCAGCAGCTGTTCAACAACGGTGCCTGGGACTGGATCAAGAACAAGAAAAATATCACCAAGTTCTTCAGGGAGGGTGTCGAGCGGTCCCGCAACTGGGAGACGTACTACACCATGGGAATGCGCGGTTCTGGCGACGAGGCTAGCCCGACATTGACCGCACCTGCGCTTGAGGAGATAATCGGTGGTAGGGGTCTAATGACAGAACATCAGGGCGACTGTGACTGGCCAAGCACTAACATATGCTGGGATTTTAGTCCAACAAAAGATCCTGTCGGAGGCGTTCAACACGACCGATATGCTTAGCATCCCCCAGACCTGGGTGCTTTACAAGGTCAGCCATACAACCTTGGGGCGAATCCTTTATCTCAAGCCTGCGTTTCTGCTAGCCTGCCCATACTAACAGCAAGCAGGAAGTCAGCGAGTACTACAAGGCCGGACTCAAGGTCCCCGACTCGGTCATGCTTTTGTGGACCGACGACAACTCGGGCAACCTGATCCGGGTGCCGATCGCCAACGAGACCGGCCGTGCTGCCGGCGCGGGTGTCTATTACCATTTTGACTATGTGGGCGCGCCGAGATCCTACAAGTGGATTAACACCATTGTAAGTCTTGACTTCTGCAGATAAAATCCCGAGCAGCCATGCTAATTTGGCGGCACAGCAACTGGTCAAAACGTGGGAGCAAATGCACCTCGCGTACGAGAGGAAGTGCGTATGCCTTGGTAGCTCTCAGCCGTTTTGTCTCAAGGACAATGGCTGACTTGTAGACCACAGCGCACGCCATCTCTGGCTAGCCAACGTGGGTGACCTCAAGCCGCTGGTACGTCGCCCGCCATCTGACATTCTTCCCTCCCCAGTAGTTTCTTCTCCTGACACATGATGCCTACCTACGCAGGAAATCCCCCTGACCCAATTCATGGACATGGCCTACGACATGGACCGCCACACGGGACCCGAGGCCACCACGGCCTGGCTCAAGCGCTGGGCGACGAGCGAGTTCGGCGCGTCCGCGGCCGACGCCACGGCCGCCATCGTCAACGAGTACGGCGTCCTGCTGGGCCGGCGCAAGTACGAACTGCTCAGCGACGAGCCCTTCAGCACCACCAACTATGACGAGGCGGAGCGCAACCTGGCGCGGTGGCGGGCTTTGCTGGAGCTCACGCAGAAGACGTACGAGTCGCTTGACGCCGCGGCCAAGCTCGCCTACTTCCAGCTGGTCCTCCACCCCGTCATGGCCGGCAAGACCGTCGTCGACCTGTATACGAAGGCGTGGCTCAACAACGTCGCCGCCGGCCAGGGCCGCGTCAGCGCCAACACCCTCGCGGCCGAGGTGAAGGCACTGTTTGCCAAGGACGCCGAGATCACGGACATGTACAATGCGCACAACGGTGGGAAGTGGAACCACTTTGTTGATCAGGGTATGTGCCGCTGTATCTTCCCTCCATGCAACATCGCGTGGGATCAAAACTGACGTTTCGGAATAACCCCTTCACAGTCCACATTGGGTAGGTCCAGCCGCTTTTTGGGACCAACAGACAAACGCTGAGGAGCATTCGGGGGGAGCATAAAGCTAATTAAGTGATGCCGTCGCAGATACACAAGCTGGAACGACCCCGCAGCGAACATCATGCCCAAAGTGAGCTACACGGGCCCGAGGGACGCTCCTGGCAAAACAGGTCTCGGAGTCGCCTTTCAGGGGTCGACAAAGGCGCTATACGACGGCGCAAGCGCGCGCATCCTCTCCGTCGACCCGAACCTTCCACCAGCCGACGTGAGGTGGCTGGAGGTTTTTGCGCGCAAGAACGGCACCTTCAGATACACCATCTCCTCCAATGCGAGCTTCGTCACTGTGACCAACGGGAACGGCACGATCACGGCGCCAGGTGGCGGCGGCGGCTCAGACGTGCGCAGCGTCGTCAGCGTCAACTGGGACGAGGCGCCCGAGGGCGAGACCAGCGTCGCGCTCAGCGTGCGCAGCGGCGACGACGTGGTGGCGACGACGATCCTGCCCGTCGTCAAGACCTCGGTCCCCAGCAGCTTCAGCGGGTTCGTAGAGAGCAATGGCGTGGTAGCTATCGAGGCGGCGCACTTTGCATCGGCCGAGACTAAGGGCGGGCTGTCGTACGTCGAGATCCCGCACTACGGGCGCACGCTGTCGGGCGTCAAGACCATGCCGGCGACGGCGGGCTCGCAGACAGCCCAGACGGGGCCCGCGCTCAAATACGCGTTGTACTCCACCACGGGGAGCGTGTCGGCACGGCTGGTGGTGTACCTGGGCGCCTCGCACAATCACGACCCGACGAGGCCGCTTCGGTTCGCATACTCGTTCGACGGCGCTACGCCCGTCGAGATCAAGCCTGTGCCGGACGTGCCCATCTACCGCGAGGGCCCGGAGTGGCGGGCCGCGGTTGTGGGCGGTGGGTGGACAAGCACTGTTTCCATCCCCGGCGGACTGGGGAAGGGCGCCCATGAGCTGTCCCTGTGGCTACTGGAGCCGGGAGTGGTGCTGCAGAAGATCGCAATCGACTTTGGCGGGCTTCGACCGAGCTCGTTCGGGCCCCACGAAAGCAGAAAGGTTTGAGACTGGGAAGGAGAGTGTAGTTGAACGTTTCAACAAGAATAAGACATATGGGACCCCACCCCTGCGCTCGGATGTCCGTCCAATATATACCAGATGACTGAATAAATCTGAGCTGGGGTTGTGTTCGACTGCAGCAAGATCATAGGGGAGAGAATCGACTGCCCCTTTATACCCCTGCCATCAAACAAGGGGACCTGTATACTATAATCATGATGTTTCCTCCATCTTCTCTTTGGTGTGCTCCAAAACTGTCCTGATGCCCTCGTCCAGGTCTGCTCGGGCGAGCATGGGCTGAATCCATGCCACAGTCCTCGCGGCGAGCTCCGTTTTTTTCTCCGTTGCCCCCAGACCGTCCTTCAGGCGCGCGAGTGCCTCTCTGAGTGCGCCTGGGAGCGCCGGCCCGGCCAGGTTGTCGACAAGGACGAGCGGCTGCCGGATGCGGCAGTCCCATGTCGCGGGGTGTGCTGGGAACAATTCGACCATGACGTCGACGACGTGCTGGAGCAGGTCTGGGCACGACTCGACCTGCGTCGTGTGGCGCGCAAAGACGTTGAAGAAGGTCTCTGCGGCACCCGCGTCGAAGAAGCTCTGTTTGCGCGAAATGTCGAAAATCGCTCGCGGTATGGCGCCGCCCAGCGCGGGGCTCTTTTCGAGCTTTGCGACCGCATCCTCGTCCACAATATTTGGCCGCAGCTTCTTCTTTTCCAGCTCCTTCAAGGCGAGCCTGTCCGGGTCCGGGATCACGTCCCCGCCGTCGTCGTCGCCGTCGTCGCTCTCATCGCCGTCGTCGTTGAACTTGATCTGGTCGCCCTCGTCGACCGTCTGCGCCGCTTGCACTGCGGACATGGCCTTCTTACCCTTGCCGCGCGCCTCAACCCGCGCCAGCCACTCCATCTCGACCCGCGCGTACTCGGCCCAGATCTCGACGCCGCGGCAGAAGCGGCAGCCGCGCATAAAGTAGGCCCGCGCGCCGTCCATGTCCCCTGCGCCGGCGGCCCTGCGCCCGACCAGTGCCCAGAGCGACGCCTCCTGCGGGTGCAGGCGCAGCGCCCGCGTCGCCACTCGCCTCCACCGCTTGGCCGCCCCCATGCGGGCTAGGTGCGCGAGGTAGGAGCGCCAGAGGGCGATGGAGCCCGGGTCGCGCGTCACGCCGCGCTCGTGCAGCTGGTTCAGGCGCGCCGGCGAGGCGTGCTGGTGAGTCAGCTGGCGGACGCCGAGGCGCGCGCACCGTCGGGCGCGCAGAGTCTCGAGGCGGGACTCCCACTCGGCATAGGCAAGGAAGTCGGCGGCGCGGGAGCCGGGAGAAAGGACACGGTGCTCGAAGTCGGTGCGCTTGCGGACCAGGTTCCGGATCTCGTCCTGGAGGGAGAGAGAAGGCAATTAGCGAGCGGTCCTGTCACCCGTGGGCGGATTGTGCGAAAGGGCAGGCGGGTGTAGTAATAGCTCGCAACGAACCCTGTTGAAGATTTCCTTGTCCTCAAACTCTCGGAGTTGAGGCACGGCCTGCTCGAGGTAGAAGCGGGCCTTGTCCGCGACGCCCGCCATATCGAATAACCTGATCGTCCCCTGCTTGATCTGGCTCCGGGATGTTGTTCACGCTGAGCTCGCAGCGGACAAATGACGGACAATGGTGATTTCTTCCTCCTCGTCGATCAATTTTCTCACCCCAAATCCTAGGTGGCCCGCGAAACTTTTTAGTGGGGTTCGCGCTAATCATGAATTGCGGGTTAGGGTTCCAAGTGACCTCCCTGAATCGCTTCACTACCTACAACTATCCATCAATATTTGCAACGGAACCTATACTTTTAGTTCAATTGCAGTTGGTCTAGCTAGTGCTGAACATCACTCGTAAGACTGCATCCGGCCCCCTCAGTGTTACGGGTCTCCCCATGGTGCCTACTATTCAAGCTTGCTCGTAGTCGACAGGCTTCCCCCGAACGGCCCAGAGCTTTTCGCCTTCTGATCCAGTCTCGGGCGGGTACAAGCCAGAGACCATCCAGAGCCGACGGTCCGTTTCGGCGATAATGAACTCCCTGACATACCACAGTGTCAGCGTAATTGCCTTCTGTGTGCGAATCGACGTATTAGACTCCGTGCTTACCAATCGAATCCTTTGTCCGTAAGGTGCGGCTTCAGCAGCTGGTTCAAAGTGTCCGTAGCCCGCCGGTAGACTTGGTCATCCTCCTGCAGTCTGCGGGCGACGTGGTTCACGAAGATTCTCACGAATGGCGTTTTGCCGACCAGCGGCTCTCCTCCAGAGAACATGTCGCTGGCCGGGAGTTGCACGAAGTTTACCGCCACATAGAACGCTGCCGGTTTTCACGAGCATGAGAAAATTGAACTTAGGGTACTCGCCCAAAACCGGAAGATGGAGACTGACCTGGAAGACCGATCCTCGTGTAAAACGAGGTGATGTCAGCTGCCAAAGCCCGCTTCGACTCTGGGTCCGTGAAGACCTCGGACGGATGGTAGACGAGCCAAAGAGGCATATCTGTTTGACGACTGAAGAGAAGAAGAGGTTAGATGGTATTTGGAGGGAGGATGGTTGAAGTGCTGGACGGATGGCAGACGGTGAGTTGACAACCGATGCCAGGGAATGTAAGGGCCGACTGGGCGACTTTTTATGGAAATTCTACAGATTTGATCAGGACTCATCCAGCAGGTGTGTGAAAACGCTGGCATTCTCCATCTAGCTACCCCGCCGTTGCGCTTCCGCTTTGTGCGGTTTATTTTATGATTATTCATCCGGGCCGAGTTCGGGCAACGAAACCGGCTGTTCGCCAACACAAGTAAACAGGACAATATCGGCGAGAGTCATTAATCGCAAGCTGGGAGAGGAGCGCTGCAAGCATACCTCTGGCACATAATCATGGTGTCCAAAGAAAAAGATCACTGAGCATGGCCGACGGAGGTGTTTGTCACTAAATAGAAAACGCAACACTGTTCGCCCGAGCCAAGAAGCATTGCTTCCGGGCCGGGATTGGTTATTTCTAATTCCCTTGCAATTGATTACAGTGGGGGATCAGTTCTGGTTTGTCATAGAAAGTTATGAGGCGCAGGAGACATGGGGCGGTTAAGTAGGGGAAAAACATACCATTTTGCACCTTTTGTCGGTGTGCAAAAAAGTACTTCGTGTTTGTGAAATCCCTAAAATCCAAACTTAGCTACGCTCACTGAGTCAGTCTTGACTGGCACCTCAGCTCTCGCGGTCGTTGCTCAAGCCCTCCGGAGCCGCTGCCTCTCTTCTTAAACTGAGAGTTCCGCGTCGCCGTCGTCGCCCTTCACATAGCCACGCAAGTCATCCGGCCCGATGTCCGGCCAGACGCCCTCCCCCTGCTCTGTCTCGTTGACGACGAGCTGGTCGGTCGAAAGGCATACGATAGGGGTCTGGTCACCCAAAACGGATATTACGTTTTACCACGATTTGTAAAGCACTATTTAACTCGATAAAACTAACTTTAAAAAATCGTACGAATACATAAGGGCAATCCAAATATCAGACAAAGCACACGAAAATAATAAAAGATAAACCTTTTAATTTTTCCCGTTTATATGCCTACTTTTGTGCCTGCCGTGACTTTGACAGCATGAAACAGCAGGACCATCGAAGCTCACACGCGGCGCGAGTGAGCAAGGACTCGTGTGCGCTGCCCCAGGATGTCCTGGCAGGCGCGGCCGGCCTGGGCCATAAAGGGTTTACCTTTGCGTCTAAGCACCAATCGTGGGGCTCGTCTTGCCGCTGGCAGCCCGGCTGGCTCGTTTAGAGTTCACTGCGCTGGACGAGTCCCATCTCCGCTTCTCTCGGCACTGTGCCACCAGCAAGGCCAGACGCCATATCAGACGCCACGGCAAGGCGATCATTAAGGTATGGGAGCGACAACGCGAAGGTGTGGTGTACATGGACCGTCTTAAGGACTTGGACAGGGTGCATTCAGGAAACATAAGACCGATTTAAAGGGGGGCTATATCAAAGCCATGCCGCCAACTGTCTGCCTGTTCCAAGTTAGTTTCCATAATTCAACTGTTTATGGTTCGCGGAGAATCTTTGTTGGAGTACCATTCGCGCCCACTTAGGCAGTCCAGTCTTACGTAGTGCGGCTTTAATCATAAAGTGGTTACCACTTACTGCTCTTGCTCTTCGCAAAAGGGAATAGTTGTAGCATTGAGATGTGACTTGTGACAAACTTTAATAAAGACAAGAATCCGCTAATAGTCGGCCGAGCTTAAACTCTACTTGTCACACGGAGGACGCCACTGGCCCTGAGGCCAACAAGACAGCAGGGCGCCAATTGATTGGAACGGACCAAAGGGGCACAAGACCCCTGCAGATAACGGGCAGGCTAGGCGCCCAGCCCCTCCTTAGATATGTACCAACCCTGCAACGCACGGGCCACAAGAAGGCCTATATAATGGGGGAAAACTTCGCTAGGATCTCGAGGAGATTTTGCTTCCTTAAGCATCTTTTTAAGGCCATTAAAAGTTTATTATAATACAGTAAACTTCACCAAGCCAACTTTATCCCTTTGTTACAAATAAATTTTTATCGCCCTGGACCGCTCCACAGCAGCCGCTCTATCTTTTCTCCTAAGCTTTGGCAGGGCTGTTATGAAACGATCCCTTTCCATTTTTAGTGCATTGAGCCTGGGATTATTCCACTGTACAAACCCACGGTAGCACCGGTGTTTTTAGGGAGTTTTTTTGCATTATTATCGCACTAAGGGTGAAACTGTACAAGAAGTTTTCGGATTGGCCAAGCGGACTGGAGAGAAATGAGCATCGTCCTTATTTTGATCGCGACGATTTTAGAAAGTGTTGTAGCAGTACTGTGCGCGTGGATTGCCGAGAACTTAAAACCCCAGCAAATAAATGAGGAAAGCACTGTCGGAATCGATACCCCGCCGAGCGCGCCACAACCTTGCTTTTGTTATAAATAGTGCAATTGGGCCACCGAGGAAGGCTTGCTTGTTTGCTTTTACCACCTTATCAAAAAAGAAAGGGGCCAGTCGTTCTAATTGGAGCGATTACCCCCCCTGTTGATATAACCACGGAAATCCCCGAGCACCAGTTCCTGGGGCAAATAACATAAGGGGCAAAAGGCCTCTGCCCCCGATTAATCACCCTTTTCTTTTATGGTTACAAATTTATCCTTTTTAGGAGAAAATTGCCTTATTTGCGTAAAAAAAGACCAGCAAACATTTTGCCAGAATCTAATAGCGCGTATGGAAATTTTTAGCAAAAATTTTGACTTTTTGTTTGCAATAACTCAGTTAGCCTTTTAAAAGGCAGATTATTAGCAAAACCAAATTGCTTAATTTATAAAAGACTATACCGAACAATAAACCACCAGATTTGATTTTATAAAAGGGAAAATTACAA
This sequence comes from Magnaporthiopsis rhizophila, assembly GCA_003049465.1. Classification (NCBI taxonomy): domain Eukaryota; kingdom Fungi; phylum Ascomycota; class Sordariomycetes; order Magnaporthales; family Magnaporthaceae; genus Magnaporthiopsis; species Magnaporthiopsis rhizophila. Next base: position 121,518 of record PYSS01000112.1, read on the forward strand.
AATAGATCGAAAATATAAAGGTATAAGTGTGCGAAAAAAACCAAAAGGCTTTTTCCCACCTGACCGAGGAAATTTGGAGGAATTAGCGGAATTTGGTTTATTATCCAAATATGTTGCAAAAAATATTAAAAAATTGAACAATAGTATAAAAGTAACCGATTCGGACCATACGAATCTTTTAAAATGCTTGGCCCAAATTTTCGAAAAATTAAATGCCCGGTTCAAAAAGATCCAGAACAAATTAGCCCAAATTATATTATTTACCTATAATATTTAAATTAACCAGGAAAATATTCTTTTTTTGAATAAATAATGGAACAGTGCGAGAAATTTTTATAAAAAATCCAAAAGCTGGCCTTTTTAATAAAAAACCAAAATAATAATTTTATAATTTTGGAATATAGCTTGGGAATTTTATTAAAAATTTATAAAAATTAGGCCCGCAAAATTAGCAAAAATTTTTTTTGCTACTATTATTATACGCTAATAGCCAATAATTTTTTCTGGATTCTATAATTATGGCTGGCTAATCGGATGCAAGCGCCGGCCTTTTAAAGGAGCGATTGGAATTTATTACTCTGTATATAAAAAGAAAGCCCCTAACCCAAAAGGATAAAAATTCCTGTTTGTATAGTATTAATTGCTTATGCGATAAACAAAATGCCCCTATATTAGATGCTAATAGCGCTATTATCCTGTATATTTTCTTATTATTTAACGATTTATAAAAAAAGGGGGAGGGAAATAATTAACCCCTTTTTGTCCAGGAAATAATTATTTGCCGGTAACCCCTAACGAAAATTATGCGGCCTGAATAATAAAAATATACCAAGGATTGGTAACCGTGCATATTATTATTTTAATTTTTAAAGGGGCATCCCTGACCGGCAAGCTGTTTCCAAAGCAGTTTAATAACAAATTTTTAAATTTTGGCATTAATATAAGCATATTAGGAATATATACCAGGCTGTTTCCCAAATGGTTCAAAATTAAATTGCTTTTATCCAGGCCCAGTTTAGGCGTTTCGAGAAAATTATGGTTAAATAAAATAACCGGTTTGCTAAAGAAGTTTGAAAAGCCCTTTTAAAGGCCATTACCGACCAAACGGTAAAAAAATACGCTATTAACCAGTTAATTAAAATATAAGAAGTTTATTAATATGCTTTGGTTATAATATATGTTTAATTTAAAAATATGGTAATTAATATATAAATATAGGCAGGAATAACGGAAAAACAAGTTTATAATATTAAATAAAAATTAGCCCACACAAAAAAAAGGCAGGGATGTATTAAAAACCGATAGGAGGCTGTGAAAAGGCAAATAAAAAATTTTGCTCGATAATAAAAAAAATGGGCCCGAAAATTGATACAAAAATACTATTGGCAAATGGTTACCGGGCAAATACCTTATATTATTAATATTTTATTTATGGTAAGCTTCCCCCTAATATTTTAATAAGCAACTTTTACGGTATAAATTAAGCTTTAACCGGCCAGAATATCCTTTGCCAAATTATAGCTGTTTAAAAGTATCCTGTTCAAAAATAATCCATTTATTTAAGGGGGGAACGCAGGGTTAGGCATAGCCCTTTTAAAATTAAAATAATCCAGCTTTATAATCCGGCAGTATATTGCTGAAACTTTTCGAGGATTAGTACAAACCATTAACAAGCAAGTTCAACAGGCTAGTATAGCTTAATTAGCCGGAAATAAGCCCAGTTTATCGTTTTGCGGCGTATCCGCCTTTGGCAGGTCCAAACCCCTAGGGGGCAATCCATCCTTATCGGATAATAATAGGTTTAAATGCTTTGGGGGACCCCTGAACCAACCATTAAGGCCTTTATTTTATTAACCTTACCAATCCTCTTTACCGGACGAATAAAGCAATTGGCGATACGGGAAAATTTATATCTCCAATCTAATAACCCTTAAATATTTTGCTGCTTTTGATAGGACCAGGATATTTTTTTAAAACTGGTGGTTTTAAATTAATGCGTATATGGAAATATTCAAGGACGGGTTTAGCAGTAATTTGTACTGTATTATATAGGTGGGTTTTTTATTAAAAGGATTAGCTTTGCAATATTATGCATTTCGAGCAAAATTATTAAAAATATTAAAATTTGTAAATAATTGGAAATTTTATACTTTTGCTTTTAAAAGCTATTATAAAAATCCGAACGAGGAACGGATGGAGGCCAATAAAATCCGCGCGTTTAAATATAAGGAAAATATTGCCAGTTATATTATAAAGCTTAGCTAATATAATTATATTGCCAAATGGTCCGGAATTATTTTCCGTAACCATATACGAAACGTTTTTCCCAAATAAATAACCATTTTGGTTTATTTTTTTAAAGGCAAACTTTTTTAGAACGATGCTAAATTTTTGGATGCTTAAATAGAAGCAGGGTTTATTTATAAACAAATGCTGGCGAATAATACATCCATTAAAAAGTTTCAGCCGGAAAAAGTATAAAAAAGCAAAGAAAAAAAAACAAGCCTATTTTAATATGGGAGTGCTCGAATGCGGGCCGTTCCCGTAATAATAGCTCCAGAATCCCCCAAAACTTGTTTTTAAACGCATAAAAGAAGCTTAAAAACGAACGAAAAATCCGGAATTGGCCTAACTTTTAATCGGCATTGGAAAGGATCGATTAAAAGGATATAAATAACCGAAAAGCAAAAAAAATCGATTGCTGGAGGTGCGGCCGGGAATTTTATCATATTTTAAACTGTTATACCAAAAAGGATATTGATAGCAAGGATATCCCCTTTCCTTTAAAAAAGATAGCCGGAATAAAAAAGAAATTTTCGGAAGCCCCGGTTTTAGCAAACAAAGGGGAGCCTTTATTAAAAAAGGTCCGGATTGCCAAAATTCAATCCCAAAATTACGAACCCGCCAGCATCTTTTTCGAGGAAATCGAAACAAATTCCAATTGTTAAGGAAAAGGGGGCCCGTTTATACCGGTTGTGGAAATTTATTTATTAACCGGTATAACGAAACCCGTGGTAAAAATATTCCTCCAAATAAATGGGGGAAGTTCGGAGATTTTGGTGCAGGTTTTACTAAATATCGGAAACTATACAGGCTATTTATTTTTGTCCCGGATCGCTGCCAAACTTGAAAATAAGGTGGAAAAAAAAATATCCCAAAAATATTTGCGGATTTCCGAAAGAATGGTTTAATTTCGGTTTAACATTATTTTCCGAGCACTATGCTCCGGCATTTCGATTATTATGCCCAGGTTACCTTAAATATTTCAAACCTTGATTTTGAATGCGATATTTTTTTATTCGTATAATGGATAGCCTGGTATTATCCTTCGGGATTTTTATTAAAAAATCCGAAAAATATATAATTCGATACAGCCAAATGTGAAACGTGCCGCAACCCTCGAACCCCAAAATATAGGGACCCTAAAAAACCAGAAAATATTTATACTATTATACCGGCTATTTTTGCCCTGGTAAAAAATACCGAAAACTTTTTTTTAATAAGGATAAAAAAGGAAAATAAATTGGCTAATATTTCCCCACAGTTCAGGGAATTTTTACCTATTATATTAAAAAAAGCAGTAATAAAATTACCAGATTACCAACCCTGGGATTACGAAATTTACCTAAAAGAGAGGGCAATCTTTAACTGAGGTGTTACAATTACAGGCCTTCTGCTCCTAGGGTAGGGCACTTAAGGGCGGTGTTAAGCAATACTGGGGTGCAAGGTCGCTTTGCACGTGATCTGGGGGTCTGGTAAAACAGTTATCTGTATTTTGCTTGCCCAAAGGATTGCCTTGGAGCTAACTTAGATTAACTAATGCCAAAACCTCAGTCAAAAATTATCTAATACGGTAAAAATCCTTCCTTATATACCCATAATTTCCCTTACCATATTTGTATTATATTTGTTATATCGTATAGCGAATATATCACTATGCTATATTTATTATATTTGTTATATTGCATAATAAGCATATCAGTTATGTTACCCGTGCTTAAGTAAATGCTTAATCACATAACTCTTTTCTGGCTTTGGTTATTCGGCTTATGGCTTGTATAACTGCGGGATAAAGGCATCCCGCTAGGGGTTAGCTCTAGCCCTTCCATCCCTTGCCAGTTATGGTTGTAATACCAGGTTTCCCTTTTTAGGCCAAATCCCTTTGGCCAAAACCTGCAGCCCCGTCCTTTTGTTAATAATAAATGCTTCCCTTTTTTACCATTTTTCGTCCCTTTTTTTCTGACAAAATATTTGGTCGGGTGCAAAAACGAAAAATTTTTGCTCCATTTTCGGTTCGCCGTAACAAACTTTTTTCCGTTCTTTTCGAAAACCCCCTTAATATATCCTTTTGTTTTTTTTATAAAACCCAGGGCCGTACCTGCTGCAAGGTTTTTTCTCGAAACTTGTTCCGTTATATTAAATATGTTTATTAAAGGCGATTTTGGTGCAACATGTTGGGTTTTTTTTAAAAATAACTCCAAAAGTTTAATTATTAGCATTTTAAATTTAAATTCAAATTGAAGGTTGCTAAAAAAAATATTGTTTTGCTAATATAAAAATTAAGCATTTTTGGAAACAGAAAAAAATGTGGTTTGAAAAAAAAATACATACAATTTGTTATAAAATTAATGTTATAAAAAAATTGGAGCGGGTCAAATAAAAAAAAGCCGAAAAAGCGGCCGTGCAAACCTTTATTATGCTTTTAAATTTGCTGGCCTTTAATTTTTTTTTTTATTTCCTGGTTGGAACAGGTTTGGGATTAATCCAAACCTTAACCTGTTTGCCCTTTTTTAACCGAATAAATTAATAAGTTTTTAATAATTTTTTTAAATTATATAATGCAATGGTAATATATTTTGATCCTTATTAAAAAGTTTTGGGTTTAACTTTTAATATAATTTTTAATATAACAGTGCTTTATTATTGCAGCAGCGCATTATCGGATTAAGCTTTTTTTTTTTTTGCTAACCTTTTTATAATTATCCCTGTTAATATTTTTATAAAATTTTTTGGCAATTTATAAGGTTTATTTTTTTTTCCATATATTATACTTATATTTGTACTTTGCTTATTCAACCAAATATTACCGTTTATAATAATATATTTTATTATTAAGGATTTTTTTAATTTTTTATTTTTGGTTCGGGTTAATTTCCATTAATTTCGTACTTTTCGATCCAAATAATGCTAATTTTAGCAAAAAAATATAAAAAACAGGATAAATTTTCATAATTAATAATAATTAAAGTTTATAATTAACTAGTAAAATTATTTTTTAACCCTAAACGGTTCAAATTTTTTGTAATCCAATTTATTATTTAGCCGTTTTATTTTAATATTGCGGTGCAAAAGATAAATATTATCCTTTTTTTTAAAAATCGGTTTTTCGAGCTTTTTTTTATTTGCCTGGATAGATATATATTTCCGAAGCTTTTTAAGCTTTTTTTACAAATATTTGTATAGTTTGGTTATTTTAATAACCTATATTTTTGCTATTGGAGCATTTTTTTCTGTTTTAGGTTTTTTGTACACCGTAAATATAAATTTATAATTTGTAAAAAACGAAATTATTTTTATATTTTTGTATACCGAACTATTATAAGCAAATTAGGCCATAAAAATAATTATACCCAATTAATTTATTTATAATTAATATAATAATATAAATATT
>PYSS01000113.1:0-51295 GCA_003049465.1 Magnaporthiopsis rhizophila
GGCGGAGGAGGAGGGGGTGGAGGCGGGCCCGAAGAACCCTCACCCCCGGGCTTTCCTTCACCGCCCGGTTTTCCTTCTCCTCCGGGCTTGCCTTCACCTCCAGGCTTCCCTTCACCTCCAGGCTTCCCTTCACCTCCGGGCTTACCCTCGCCTCCAGGCTTCCCTTCACCTCCGGGCTTCCCCTCGCCTCCCGGTTTTCCTTCGCCGCCCGGTTTTCCTTCGCCGCCGGGTTTGCCCTCTCCGCCAGGCTTCCCCTCCCCACCAGGCTTGCCCTCACCCCCAGGCTTGCCCTCTCCGCCAGGCTTACCCTCGCCTCCGGGTTTCCCTTCACCTCCGGGCTTACCCTCGCCTCCGGGCTTGCCCTCTCCGCCGGGCTTTCCCTCGCCTCCCGGCTTTCCTTCGCCGCCGGGCTTACCCTCGCCTCCGGGCTTTCCTTCGCCGCCGGGTTTCCCTTCGCCGCCGGGTTTCCCTTCGCCGCCGGGTTTCCCTTCGCCGCCGGGCTTTCCTTCCCCCCCGGGTTTGCCCTCCCCACCAGGCTTGCCCTCACCCCCAGGCTTGCCCTCGCCTCCGGGTTTCCCTTCACCTCCGGGCTTACCCTCGCCTCCGGGCTTCCCTTCGCCGCCGGGTTTTCCTTCGCCGCCCGGTTTTCCTTCGCCGCCGGGTTTGCCCTCTCCGCCAGGCTTCCCCTCCCCACCAGGCTTGCCCTCACCCCCAGGCTTGCCCTCTCCGCCGGGCTTNCTTCGCCGCCGGGTTTGCCCTCTCCGCCAGGCTTCCCCTCCCCACCAGGCTTGCCCTCACCCCCAGGCTTGCCCTCTCCGCCAGGCTTACCCTCGCCTCCGGGTTTCCCTTCACCTCCGGGCTTACCCTCGCCTCCGGGCTTGCCCTCTCCGCCGGGCTTTCCCTCGCCTCCCGGCTTTCCTTCGCCGCCGGGCTTACCCTCGCCTCCGGGCTTCCCTTCACCTCCGGGCTTACCCTCGCCTCCGGGCTTTCCTTCGCCGCCGGGTTTTCCTTCGCCGCCCGGTTTTCCTTCGCCGCCGGGTTTGCCCTCTCCGCCAGGCTTCCCCTCCCCACCAGGCTTGCCCTCACCCCCAGGCTTGCCCTCTCCGCCGGGCTTTCCCTCGCCTCCCGGCTTTCCTTCGCCACCTGGTTTGCCCTCGCCTGGTTTGGTCTCACCCGGCTTGGTCTCACCCGGCTTACCCTCATTCGGCTTGCCCTCACCTGGCTTGGTCTCGCCTGGTTTGGTCTCGCCTGGTTTGGTCTCGCCTGGTTTGGTCTCGCCCGGCTTGCTATCACCTCCAGGCTCACTGACTGGTTTGCCTTCAGCCTGGGGGTCACGCGCCGCAAGCTGTGGGTTTTGGCCTGCTAGAGCTTGCCCAAAGATAAAAGCCGATCGGGGCGAGAGAAGATCATCCGTTGGCGTCGGTGCCGCCGGGTTTTGCCATTCCACCACTGGGAGGGAACGGCACGCCCACTCCGTCACACCTATGAGGGCGAGGACGACGGCGGTCAGAAGGAGCAGAAAGGGCCGTCTCAGAGTGAAGGGCTTCCAATTTGGAGATGGATCTGGCCCCGCTTCCCTCAAAGGTCGGCCGTCGATGCCGCGGTATGTGTGATTGTTGGATCGGGCCGCCTGCTCATATTCTCCTCCGTCGGCTTCGTGGATTGTGCTGACGACAGAGACGGTCGATATCGAGAATCGCGAGCCGTGAGGGCGTGGTGTGTTGGGGGTTGGGGCCGCCATGTTGGGCCCCAGTTGGTCGTCGCCGGCACCTCTAGTCCTTTTGTGCCACCATGCATGCGGTGCCAATGCTGCGCGATTTCACTGTCACTGGATGATAACGGCCAACCCAAGTTGGCTATCACGCAGACGCACGTGTCGTTGGTTGTAGAGTTGAAAATGCTGATGATGGATGGCTGATGACCGCAAAACCATCCGACGCTAGACCAGAGTGACACCAGGTACCGGTGTATGCTCGGCATGGGAGACCGAGGGGTTAAAGACACGGCAGAAGGCGGCATACTGGCAGCCTCCTGGCCGCTGCCAGGGGGTGGGGGAATGAGCACCTGTGGGAAGGGGCTGTGCCGCACGCCGGCCGTGTTCCTGCGGATCGGCGCTCGTTTGGGTGATGATGCGAGCCTCGAGCAGGCCAGATCCGGGTCCGACATGGGGCTTTTAGGCAATATTGCAACGCTGCGAGAAGTGTGGAGCTTGTGTTGGCGGCCTTGTTGTTCAAAGCCCCAGGACACACCACCAACAAACTGGCCCACCTGGTGCTCCCGCCAATGGGCTGTTTCTTTCTCGTGGAGAAGTCTTTTAATAGCAGCCGCATCTTGGGCAGTGCAGAGAGCGCACGATCATCGCGATCTCGGAGAAAGTTCCGCGCGCGGAACCATGGTCTTCATGGTGCTCAACACCGTCGTCGAGGCCTCTCAAGATAGCCAACGTCTCTGGGGCGTGAGCCCGAGCAAGAGAGCGAACCGAGACAGCGGCAAAGGGCGCCGCGATGAGCCAAGTGAGGTGACGGCCAGGAGGGAAAATGACATCTCGTCAGGCAGGACATGCGTGGCGTCCTATGGCAATTTCCGCCGAGGCTGTTGGTTGCCCGCTTTGCAACCAACACCTCTAGCTGCAGCGAAAGCCTCGGCGAGCTGGGGCCCTTGTGTCAAGGGTGCGTACACCGCAACGCCTCCCCACTTGGGCAGCAGCGCTGTGAATCCAGCGGCGGACTGTGGATAAAGGCAGGTGGTGTGGGAGACCAGCGAGCCGGCAGGTTTGGGAAGGCCCAAAGACGAGGCCCGCCATCTGAGCGAGTTTTGCCACACTGCGCCATGTGGGGGCCGTCGCTGGAGACTTGGCGTATCCGAATGATCGCGATGGGATGCGTTTCTCTGCCGGTGTGGGTGGGTGACGGTGGTGACGATGGTCACTCAGCAGAGGGCTGAATTAGCCGCCATTGTCGCGAGCTCATTTGGAGGACTATAGGTGGTCATGACCCAGCCGTCTTGCCAAGCCCTGTGGCCCACTCGTAAAAAGCCCCATCCGTGCCCGCCGTAATGCCCAGCCACTCAAAGTGCTGAGCTTCGCAAGCTGTTGGAGAGCACTGGGCCAGACACGATGCGACATGCCCATCCGGTCGGAAAGTGAGAGGATAATCAGGCATGCGACAGGGCTCCGAATCTTTAATTCCAGTGACTGGGATGCATGCTGGGCGATTCGTTGTCATCGGGCTGTTGGTTCCAATTCACACAGGGATCTGTTCATCCTTGCCGACAAAATCAAAATTGCGCTGACAGGTCCCCCACCCTTCTGCGGCACGGACATCACGTAGTCGCAAACGAACCTCGCACCTGCTAGGCAGAAGGCAAGACGTTAGGAAAGAGATCACCAATGGCGGTCCGAAATGAACTTTTGTTGGGTGTAAATTACACAAGGGGTGGCTAAAGACATATCGGCCCAGGCTTTCCATAAGCGGACGACTAGGCGTGATATTATTTTCTGTAGGGGAAACCAGCAAACGCAAGGTCCTCATCAGTGTGATTCTCCCGAAAAATATAGTGGTGCCTGAATGTTGAGATATAGAATCGGCCGAGGTGGCCACCTAGATACATGATGCGAAACCTGCCTCACAACTTTGTCGGTCATGAAAGACAGACCATGGCAGCATCTGCCTCCGCACCACAATAATGGCGAGGGACGCCGGGCGGCGTGAGCATGTGACGATAAGAGTCGCCCAACAATCGATAAGAAATAACAAATTTAGCCTGCCGGGGTCCGCTTCCTGGTCAATGCACACACCCGGCTAGGTCCAGACTTAGTCGGAGTTGAGGCTCTCGCGACAGGTAAATCGAAACGCGCCCAAGCCACGATCGCATGCCACATTCCCAACCCGCGTAGGTGGTCCGTCGCATCAGCTCCTAGACTCAGTGTCGCCCTTCGTACCTTCTCTCGCACGCGACGACGATTCCTGCTGGACATCATGGGGAAGAAGAAGCGCAGCCATCCCGACGTGGAGGAGATCTTGGCCAGGCCCTGGTGCTTCTACTGTCGGTCTCCCCATTTCCGCGGCAGTTTTGACCTTCCTCGCTAACAGTGGCCCATGGTCATTCCAGGCGAGCGAGACTTTGAGGATCTCAAGCTTCTGATCTCTCACCAGAAGGCGAAGCACTTCAAATGTGACCGATGCGGTCGCCGGCTGAACACGGCGGGAGGTCAGTTGTCCGACGCTGGTTGACTGCGCACCCACACCCGCACCGCTCTACCGCTGACGTGTCACTATTCTGGAGCACAGGTCTCGCCGTCCACATGAACCAGGTCCACAAGGAGACGCTGGACAGGGTAGAGAACGCGATCGACGGTCGCGATGGCCTCGACATCGAGATCTTCGGAATGGAGGGTGTCCCCGAGGACCTCCTCAACCAACACCGCACTAAAATTATCACAGACTTCTACTCGGCACAGGAAGAGCGCCGGGCCGCAACCGGAAACCCTCCAGCGGGAACCCAGGGACCGGCCAAGAAGCTCAAAATGGAGACTCCGGAAGAGCTTAAGAAGCGGCTAGCAGAACACAAAGCACGGAGGGCCATGCAGAAGGCCAACGCTGATGTCGCAAGCCCTACCCAGACTGCCAGTCCAGGTGCCTTTGTGAGTCCCCCTTAGATTCTGTCTGCCTTCATGCTACTCGGACCCCTCTAATCTGTCGGCAACGACGGCGACGTAGGTCTCGCCTTTTGCGCCGCCACAACAGTATGGCCAACCGGGCTTCCCCGGCAACCAGGCTTATGGCGCTTCATCTCTACCCACCAGGCCTCCAGGCAATGCTGGAGGCGGCCAGGGGCTGCCGCAGCGGCCGCCATACGGAACGCACCCGGCTACGCCACAGGGAGGCGCTTACCCGCAATATCCTCCATCTGCTGGCGCCGGTGTGCCCTCGACACTCGACGATCTTGTATCGGGAGCCGCACAGGGTGGCGATCATATTGACCAGATGATACGTTTGGCCGAGGCCGGCGTCAAGTCAGCGGGCGATGGTGGTGCGGAGCCCAAGAGCAAGAAGGATAAGAACACACGCATGGTTGTCGCCGGATCCGCCTTTAGTTTAGAAGAGATGATGGTTCAGTGGAGCGGCGCAGCGATAGCGGCATGAACCTCAGAAGACTTGTACCGAGCAAGATGCTAGACTTGTTCGAAATTGCATGGGTGAGCGGCATTTACTGAAGGAAAACCGTTAGTTGGCCTGATTTTACCGGGTTCCCTCAAGCCATGCACGACTCTTGCTTTTTTTTTTTTTTTTAGTGGCTGCACTCGTGGTTGGATGTAGTGAACTAAAGCCGCGATGTTATAAAATAGACTGCCGAAGTCGTGTAGGGGAACGGCCGGGCTTCTCACACAGAAGCTCAAAGGAGCAGTCGATTTCTAGCTCTGTCGGTAATAGACGTGAAAGATCTATAAAGCTCGTGACCGGCGTCATGGCATACTTCATCTCGAATACCGCAACCAAGACGCTGAGTGTGTACGGTACAGTCTTAGTTTGCAAACGGCTGTCCAAGGACCCTGGACAGCGTCCGCGCCTAGCCCATGTCATCAACATTATCCGATCATTGTCGTCGACAGGAAGAGCCACACATCTCTAAGCTAGGCAGTAGAAGGGAACGGTGGCACTGCCTGGAGCAGAGCGGGCACCAAAGCAGCTACACACCCACATGCTGCCTTTCCCCAGAGACCCTGGCTGCGACGGCCGTGGGGAGTGCACGAGCATCGAAACTAATATGACTACGTACAGACGCATAGCGATCTCGACGCCCCTGGCCCTGTGGCCTATTCTAAGGACTGGCTTTTGTAATTACAAATTCGGGACCTATTGCAAAGACGACGTCAACAGTTATAGCCACGGGCCGCAACACACAGGCATAAACGGCGACCCGATTCGACCGCATCAATACAAAGTTTACGGGAAGTATCGCCATCCCAAGAGATACGGCGATGCCACGACTATATGGCTAATACGATAGATATATCGCAGCCGATACAAACAGTATGACCTGTACAGCGACTTTCACTTTGGCAACAGGGCTTGATACGGTTTAGCGCAATGATGACGGGTATATTAGCCATGAGCAAAATGTGCTCGACTACAAGCAGTGCTATCGGAAGCGCCTATATCTGTCACAGAGTATACAGCCGTTGGTAGGAGTCGGTACGCCTGCTGCGGCACTGAGAGCTCCGTAGGGTGATCAACAACCATCGTCGTGATCCGGGAAAGGGTCCTCTGTAATTGTGCATGAAGAGGATGAGCTCTATCTGCCCCAGGGAGAGTCTAGAAACAGGTTTTGTATATACGGGGGGATCACTCAAAAGGCGTTCCTCCGATCCCGCCTGTGGCTGTCCTAGAAGCTCCCCGGATCCGGAGGATCCCGGGGCCTTCCGTAACAGGCCCTTTTTCACTGAGCGCACGCGCACACTAATGCTATTCCAACAGCAGCTTTATAGCGTAGGCACTTCAAATTAGGCACCGCCAGGACGATCCAGTCCGCCATCGGCCTCTACTGGACCATAGATGCGACAGTGGTACTAGTAAAATAGGGGCTGAGCTGGACATATCCTCGGCGCCCACCAGCTACGGCAAGTCCGTCACGGCGGGAGACAACAGCGGCCACCAACCGCGTTATCGGCAACCAACCAGCCCTACATCACCAGCTACCGGGAAATCCTCTTGGACGGACATAACGTGCAAGATTCACGGACGGCGGCACGTTGACCGTGAACGAGTTCCCGCTGCTCATCGTCGGCGCTTTTGGCGCCCTCGGCTCCATGATCAACGTGATTACCTATGTACCTTGTGGATGGCACGGGGGCAGGGAGCACGGACAGCTACTTCTTCCGTGTCGACAGCGAACGACGAGGCGGGCTGCGTTCTCAACACCGGTGTCTAATATTCACCGTGAAGGTGGCGCGGCCTCAGGCGCTTGGGGTGATGAATAACAAGTGCTTTCTTGCTTCCTCCATCCAAAGCTCGGCTTATCGAGTCGGCGTCGTCGTCGGCGTTGTCGTCGTCTGACCTTGTTAGCTCCATCTCGACGTCGCCTGGCACCTTGATATAGTCGTTAGATAAGAGACAGCAGGAGTTTTGGTCCCAAGTTTCTCTCGGAAATCTCGACCAGCTTCCGGCTCGGTAAAGATAACAAAGATAGAGACTTAGCTCTGAGGGTGTGGTCCCGCACTATTGAATGCATGGTCCCTTGAAACGGCAGGTCACGGCCAGTATTGCAGATTCGGGGCGTCCAATGGGAGGAGCCGTAAGAATGGTCACACCGCAGCGTTGAGATACGGATAGAACTTGGGTAAAGGGGCGGACAGGAGGCTTCGTGGGTTTCTTTGTGATAAAGCCCTTCGCGAAGGGACTGCCTATCCAGAAACATGACTCGCTCGGGAACGACCTTCTGATTTCGGTGTGGGAAAATGACGCGAGTTCGCTGTGGGAGCGGGTCTTGGTGTTTTTCTTTCCCTATTTCCGGCGCGTAGGTAGTACATAGGTACGCCTACCTGGTGGGGAACGTGGGAGCGCCGCGGGGGGAGGCTCGGCTGCAGCATGTAAGCGCGCGATTTTTAGACGGTGCCCGCAAGCGATCTGTATGCCGGGAAGGGCAAGACATGTCGCTTCGCGGTTCTTCCATCTCGTAAGGGATTGCAGGTACATAACGACCAAGAGTGTGGGGAGCCGCCCCGAAAGAGGGTTCTAGCCAAGATGTCGGACGTCTGCGGGCGCCTGATAAGGAAGGATATTACACGCTGCCGGGGCGAATCCCGATGTGTGTGCATAGGGTAGATCGTTGGGGACGCATGCAGGCAGACGCAGCCACGCAGCCCAACGAGCATGAGGTGGGAGGAACCGAAGATGAGGTCTGGCTGTGGGGTGTGGGGCGCAGCCGCGTCGTCGGGTAGGCCACTGATCGATCATAAGAGGCTGGATAAGATCACTGCCCCCAGGTCCGATTCAACATGTAAACTCCATGTGCCCTATGGAACGTTCAACTCAATTGCCTCGCGCACCTGACGGCCGTGGACGATGGAAGATTCCCACGGCGATAAGATGATAATGAAATTCATCGGGCTCCAAACCCCAGCTTTCGATGTCACCTATGCTTTGGTGTGTGGGACACCCTGCAGCCCCCAGCTTTAGCCCGATTTAGCAGGTCCTAACTGCCGTCGACTTGGGACCCCTGAAGACGAGCTGCTGCGCTTAACCGCCGGCCGGGTATCTGATATTGGTCTCTGAGATGTGTGGATTTGGCCATCACTGGTTCCTCTCGTCGGCCTCGGACTGCGCGGGCCCGCAGACCGAGCTCTACATACCTTCCATCCTGGGGATACCCTACAAGCCGCCCGACCCCTGCTCCCAACCCTTTTCTTTATTTTTACGTTCTTCCGCAAACCATGTTGGCTCGTCACACAAGACGTGCCAGTGGGCTCTACCGATAGGGCGGCGATCATCTCATGGACGCTTGACCGGTTTGCCCAGTAGCGACATGGACCTAAGCCAGCACTGTGCCCCGACTATCGTAGCTCTGCCAGATTTCCGAGCAATGAGGAATGCAACCTCCGCTCCTGCAGTCTCGCCCGTGCAAACCGTTGCCATGCTGTCCCAAGATTCGGTGTTCCGGGTTGGATGGCTTTACGCCAAGAGCAATTTGGGGACTCATCCTCTTCAACTGCCCGCGTACCTAGCTAGCCTCCAGGTCACCCGGGCGATGATGTCCGTTGTATCTTCCCTCCACCTCCTCAGGAAGCTCGCCCACATAACTATGTCTTAGGTGACCTGCTATGTCGGCAATGAGCTCCGTCTTTGGTGGCATGAGCTGCTCCACTCCGGCAGCGCTCTTTCTGAATCCGGCAGGTGGCGGGCCTCTGTATGCTAGAGCGCCCCCCGCAACCAGACCCCTCGTGAGAACCATGTCGGCGCGTGCTTGCGGGCACGCGGTCGTGTTCCATCCGTGGTCCAAGAGCCGAACCAACCTGCACCCCACCCAAACGGCTTTTTTGCCAAGACAAATGCCGAGAGTCGACCTGCCGGAGAAGGACATGCCTGGGTGGACCTGACAAGACCATATACCTACCGCGAGGCCGACAGACTTGCCGAATCGGAAGTATCCTCGTGGGCCTGCCATGTCACACTCGCAGATTGTGGTAGTAGTGCATGGGCAAGATATCGGTACCGGATACCACATGGGGATGAGGGTAGGAGCAGCGACGTTACGCAACAAAAGAACGCAACGGGTAAGAACTTGTGTAGGTGTATATAAAGCCGTCGAGGGGAACGGCTCAAGATGCGGCTCGAGATGTTGAAACCAGGCTCTCAGGGACAACGGTCAAGCAAACAGAGATCTTGATTTCATCCAGCACGACAAGCCTCGATCTATCTTCTGCTCCAGCTCACCCTTGGCCGCGTCCCCCTCATCATGTTCGCCAGGTCCGTCACCTTGGCCGCCGCGGCCCTGGCGGCGCTCGTCAACGGCTTGGCCATCGAGCCCAACCGGCTCGGCTGCGGCACTCCCGAGCCCACCGCGGAGCAGCTGCAGATCTCGCGGGAGTTCGCCATCATGGAGGCGGAGCAGGCCAACGGCAACAGCACCCTGATGGCCGGCGCGGCCATCACGGTCGACGTCTACTTCCACGTCGTGGCCTCGTCCACGGCGCTGCGCGACGGCTACGTCACGGACCAGCAGCTGGCCGACCAGCTCAAGGTGCTCAACTCCAACTACGCCCCGCACGGCATCAGCTTCGCGCTCAAGGGCACCGACCGCACCATCAACTCCAACTGGGCCGTCGACGGCGACCCGCTGGCCATGAAGAAGGCGCTTCGCAAGGGCAGCTACCGCACCCTCAACCTCTACTTCCTAAAGTCCGTCGGCGGCAACCTGGGCTACTGCTACTTGCCCGCCGACGCGAAGGAGGGCACCGAAGCCTTCTACCGGGACGGCTGCACAATCCTGCATACCTCGCTCCCCGGCGGCTCCCAGACGAACTACAACCTGGGCAAGACCGTCACCCACGAGGTCGGCCACTGGCTCGGCCTGTACCACACCTTCCAGGGCGGCTGCAACGGCGACGGCGACATGGTCGACGACACCCCCAACCAGGCCGGCCCGTCGAGCGGCTGCCCCATCGGCCGCAACTCGTGCCCGAACCGGCCCGGCGTCGACCCCATCCACAACTACATGGACTACAGCATCGACTCTTGCTACGAGGAGTTTACCGCGGGCCAGGAGTAAGTTTATTTTTTTTTTTTTTGTGCCCGACTCCTCCCCTATGGATGGATGGTGTGAGTGATGCTAACCACCGTATCAACAACAGGGCTCGCATTCGCAGCTTCTGGAACACCTACCGTGCCAACAAATAAATAAAGCAAAACTTCGTTACCTCTGTGGCTTTGGTAGTTTGACCGTACGAGACGGGCGTGCTCGAAGGAGATACGCCGAGGGGGTGGAGTCGGTGAGCCGCAAGGCCGCTCAAGGGGTGGAAGACCCCCTTTTTGCCTTCGCAGGCACCGACTATCCAGATTCTGGAAATGGTGAGGCTTTTCAACGTAAATATTCCTACCATTTTAAGTGTATATTTATCACATTAATGGAACAATGTACGAATAATACACCGTCCTGCTGCGGTCGTGACGGTGGTGGTTGATGGCGTGGCTCAAAAGAATACCATTGTAGAGCACGCTTGATGAGGCTGTACTCGATAAAGCCACAGGGCATGAAATGAGCCCATAACGAAAGCGTCGGGTGCCAGGTTGTTCTGTGAGCAGGCGCTCGGTTAGCGCTCACATGGTCCCTCTTTGCCAAAACCATTGACGGACGCTGTTGCCGTTGTAGCTCACTTACAAGATACCCGTCTGATGTTTCCCAGCCAGGGCGCCGCTTCCTCGGCGGGCACGGCAGCAGACCCACACTGGCACTTCAGGTTCGAGCGCATGTACGGCGAGCGAGTGGACCATAAAAAGATACCCAGTGCATTTCATTATTTACTATTTTTCATCTACATCATCCGTAACTATCGGCTACTAAAAGTAACCAAAGCAGTTCGCGTAGTATGTCACGGTGGCCGACCAGTCCGAAAAGACGCCAATGACGCCTATCTCCCTCACGAGCACGTCGAGCAGCTTGAAGACGTCGCCGTCGCGCCCGACGAGCTTGGAGATGGTGATGTAGTAGTAGCCGCCGCTGCTGCCGTCGCCCAGCCAGGCGGAGCGCTCGAGCGTCCAGGTGATGATCTGCATGCCCAGGCGCTTGGCCTCGGTGGCGTAGACGGAGGGCACGATGGACTTGCCGTCGGTGCCGACGGTGACGAGGTAGGGCAGGGGCGGGGCGATGACCTTGACGCCGTCGGCAGCGTAGCGGGTCAGGTTCGCGACGGCGCCGGGGAATGCGCTCGGGGCGTCTGCCGACTGGTCGAGAAGGATGGCCTGCCTCGCGAACGCGGGCTCGGCGCGCAGCCAGTAGAGCACGTCGGCGTACCGGAAGCTCTGGGGCCAGACGCGGGCGGGCGCGATGCCGGCCTCCTTGTACTCGTCGATCATCTTCTGCGCGAACCTCTCCTGCGTGAAGGCGCCGCCCCTGAACGGCATGGGCACCTCGGGAGTCTTGAGCTCGGGCGTGAACTGGAGGCCCAGGGCGTCGGTGAGCGCGATGAACTCCTTGTGCGTCATCATGGTGCCGCACTCGCGCGCGTACAGATCCGTGCGCCAGGACGGCGTCCCTCTAAGGAAGTCGGCGGGCGTCGTCGCCGAGGGGTTGAAGCTATCCATCTTGCCGCAGAGCCTCTTGAAGTCGGCGAGCGTGATGTCGCTGGTGCAACACTTGGCCGTCGCCGCTTTACCCCTGGCCGGGTCGGCGGGCTCAAAGGGCTGCGTGCACTTGGCGTTGAGCTCGGGGATGGCGACGATGTTGGTCGTCGTGTGCAGGTCGCAGTGCGAGTGCCGGCAGACGAGCTCCTCGTCCGAGGTGAAGGCGACATCGCACTCCTGGATCCCCGCACCCATACGCGAGCCTTTTTGCGTTGGATCGCGAAGACCAAAACATCATCAGCGTCGTGCTACGCCGAGCCACAACAAAGAGGCGCGGGTCCCACTCACCGGCAAGAATCGATTCCCGCGTTTCCTCGGGCATCTGCAGCGTACCGCCTCCACGGTGGGCGATGGAGAGCTTGGTGGGCTTCATCTGCATCTCCTTGCATGAGTCGAGCTTGCTCTTCAGCGAGCTCTCCTCCATGTTGTCAACCAGCCAGTACGGCCTGGGGCCTAGCTGCACTAGCTGGACGGGATGGACCTTGGGACTGTTTTGCTTGGCCGGGGCTGCATTGCCGGAGTCGCCGAGGGCCAGGAGGCCGGCGACGGCGAACTGAGCGGTTCTGGCGCGCATTTTGGACGACTGCGTAAGCGGGCCGGGACGGACAATACAGGACGAGGCAGCCCTGCAAGAAGGCGGGCAGAAACGGAGTAGCAGCAGCAGGACGCGCGGTGGATGGCATGGGACTGTGGGCAAGCCTCGGCGGCATGCGGCTTCTTATACCCCGGGCGACCAGGTCGATAAGGCCGCCGATGTGCCCCTACTAATCCCCTCACCCCTCCTGCGGCCGGTGTAGCCGAAGTAGCTGCTTCTTTGGGATGCAGCCTCCCATGGAAAGGTGGGTGCATCGTCCAAAAAGGTCCAAGACGAGGTTGGTGGTGGAGCGAGATAGATGTACGCTTTTGGAACCTCATGGCATGGTGAGTGCTGGGAGTTGCCTTTTCGTGCTCGCGGCCCCACTAACAATGGCCACCGATGCTTTGGCATAGGGGATAACTGCTTCACAGAAAGCTCGCCTTCTTCCGAACCAGCGATGAGCTGCGTTACGATGCTGCAGAGCCGGGCCGATTGGCCAATCCCAGTGGTGGAAAGGAGCACTTGACATTCTGCCGTCAAAGCGGGGTGAGGATGTGTGGGCGAAGCTGCCATCTCGCGAGGCTGGGGCTGGTCGCCTTGGGAGTCTTGGCGGGCGCGGTCTGCGAGTCGTTGGACGCACGTGTAAGACCTGGTCCTTGTGCAGATTATACTAGTGGAGACCAGTGGGGCGCCTTTGCCATCAATTCAGTCTTGCATTTTCAGCTGTCCGGCTCCGTCCTTCGGGTCATGTCGAAACAACTCTTTCCACCGAGAGTCGAGGCCTAGCAGGAACAAGTGCCCTCCCCATTCACACCTTGTGCTTTCCGCCGGCCGAATTCTCATATGTCAGCGTGACTTTACGGGTCACGTTGATCCTGGACATGTCTTCAGCAGCCCAGCCCAGCCCATGCTGAGACGAGCGACCGAGACTGAGGGGTGCAGTGGTCGACTCGGCCGAGATGACAGTCTCGGCCGCTCTCTGATTTCCGGCGTCTCTTCCGTCATTTGCCCGCCCCGAACCCTAGCGCCAGAGGCTTACCTCGTCGTTATCCCGTCTGCCGTCCGGTCTGCCGTCCGGTCTGCCCTGGGCGAGCGCCTCGTCGGAATCGTTGCCCGACTCCAGCTCGATCGCCCCCTGGCTCATGTGTCGGCGCGTCTTCTTTTGGACCCGGCTGCCTGTAGACACTCCGCCACCGCCGCCGCTCTTGGAAAGCTCCAGCCCGGTACTGCCGTCGCCTGACCGGGCCGAGTGGGAAAAGGCGGTGTCGAACAGCTGCGGCAGGAAGCGGGTGAAGAAAGGCTTGAGCAAGCTCGCCGAGGCGCAGATGACGCACCCAGCCAGCTCCCCATACATCCAGCTCAGCTCGTTCGACAGGCCGCGCGTGTAGTTGTCGCTGCTGAAGAGCTTGACGGTCAAATAGCAGCAATAAGATGCAATGACGATAACACTACACGCAAGACACGTCCAACCCCAGCAACCCGACGACGCTGCGATATGGGACCGGGCTGTTATCCAAGCTCGAGGGCGCACTTACGATCCACCAGTAGCAAATAAGGAAGATCAGAGACGTCTTTTGCCTCCGTGACACCTGCAGAGGTATGACGATGTGCAACGGGACGACCAAGATGGCAATGTCCATGCAAACGTTTGCGACCGAGGCTGTAAGGAAGAAGGAGAACTTGTCGACGCAGCGAGCAGTGGCCATGGCTGCCAAGTCTCAGTGGGCACGAAGGGGTATGCATCCGAACAGGCTGATGCACGCGTAGACTACGCCGTACAGGATGAAGCCGACGATGAGGATTTTGACGACGGTTCGGTAGGTCCGGTTTGGTGAGAGCGACAGGTACAGGACGAGGAGCGACAGTTTCGCGAGGTCGGCCGTGAGCATGTAGAAGATGTTTACGGGAAGCGTCCACTGTCGACCAGCACATCGTGTCAGGCCAAGACTACAGGTTCGTTCATGTACTTGATACCCACCTTGAGCAGCTCTTCATACTCGCTCGCCGTCACTTGCCACATGTTTCGGCCGCAGCCCCAGTTGGCTATCACTGATGCCGCAAAACATGTCCTGATTAGAGGCGTTCCCGCTTCTCGGTTGAGGGCTCTGCACGTACTTCCCATGGTACAAGCATAAAAGCCCCAGCTGCTGATCATTGCGGTTCCCGCAAGATCTACCAAAAGGCAGCAAACTTGTCAGCAACAAGTCCGGGAGGGCCGCATCGTCAAGATCGTGTCGTGGTATTCTCAGACTTACAGTCATCCCAACGAGGCTTCAACCGTGTTAGGTACAGGCGCGAGTACATCCGCAAGCCATAGATCAGTGTTGCCAGCCCCAGCGTCGCAGCGCCGACGATTTGCTGCGTCGCCGCTAGCGAACCCGCCGGCCAACTGTCCTCTCCTGGGGGCGGGTCTCGCATGAACGGTGTGTTGGTAGCCATGGGTCGTTGCAGCCGGTGAGATCTGCTAGCTCGTCGAAGGGGTAAGGACAAAAAACCGGATCCTGTCTAGCTGGCTGGAGGTGGCTGGTAACTACTATTTTATGCATATTGCGAGAAACGGCCAGTCAAACCAAGGGATGAAAAAGCAAAGACCCCTTTCCTCCTTTTTTTTTGGTTGTGCACAGCGGATCACGGCCAGGCCAATCTCTCGACAGCACCAAGCAGGATGGCGATCGGTATAAACGCAGGGATTAGACGAGGTAAGCATTACGGATGCGTCTATGCTGTGTGTCGTACAAGACGTGGTGTGTAGTACAAACTATGCAATAGCTTGCTCTCGACGGAGAGTTATCTCCGGTCTTTGGTAATTTCCTCACCCTTCGAGGTTGAAAATAGCCGAGGCCAGTGACGAAGACTGGTCGAGAACTCGAGCACGGACTAAGGTGTTGGCGCTCCGGAGGTGCCCGACGGGCTGGAAAAGCAAGTCTAATACAACGGGGATGGATCCGATCGGCAGCCTGTCTGCCTCTGCCAACGGCTTTTTCGCCTCCCGGGGCTGTTGGTTACGTGCCCTGAGATTGAAATATGGGCGTGAAACCTGCATTCGGTGGGGATCACCAGCCGACTTGCCGCTTATAGGATGGCCACCTGCAGCCCCCTCTCATGAGTGATCCTCCACTCCCTCGGCCTGCTTCGAAACGGCTCGGTTAGGACTGCCAGTGTTACCAACACTCGGCCCTACTTTCATTCGCATGGACCCTAGACTTGGCATTCTGCAGCTTAGCCGTAAGGTGCCCTCCTTCGGTATAAACTTCCAAATCCCACGTTACCCTCCATCCCTGTGACAGTCGACTTCCATGTCTTCGCCCGGTTATTTGCCCGAGGCACCTTGACACCATCACCCAAGTTTCGCCGCCGCAGGGTCCCTTTGCAATCAAGCAGCAACCGCGGAGATTCCGGTCGAGGTCGAGAGGTCGATCACGAAAATTTCCTGCACCCCTGTCCATCCATCTTCCGGGCGTCATCGCCAATCTCACTCAGTATGGCCAGCACCCACCCCTTCCAGGACAAGGTGATTGCCGTCACGGGCGCCAGCCGGGGAACCGGTCTGGCCCTGACGCGGTACCTTTTGGTTCGCGGCGCAAAGGTCTCCATGGCGGCCACGTCTGAGGCGAACCTGGCCAAGGCGGTCGAGGATATCGAGAAGGACATCCCCGAGGCCAAGGACCGCGTCATGACAATGCCGGTGGACGTCGCCAAGCCCGAGGACGTCAATAAGTGGATAGACGCCACCGTTGAGAAATGGGAACCTCTGGACGGAGCAGCCAATGTTGCTGGTGAGTTTCTATCGTCCCGGGGGAAGAAGTGATCCCGTGTGGTTGATTGCAGTAAGGCTAAGCTCGCTGACACGATTGCTTCCGACAGCCAAGATGAACGCGCGGATCTGGCCGATAGAGACGCTGCCGGTCGAGGAGCTGCAGGAGACGCTCAGCGTGAACGTCGTGGGGACGTTCAACTGCCTCAAGGAGGAGATGAAGAACATGAAGCGCGGCGGCAGCATCGTCAACTGCGGCAGCCAGCAGGTCAAGTACGCCTCGGGCAACATGTCGGCCTATGCAGCGAGCAAGAATGCGATCCGTGGCCTGTCGCAGAGCGCGGCTTTCGAAGGCGGCGCCAAGGGCATCCGCGTGAACCTGCTCTGCCCGTACGTCTTTCCTCCCTCTACCTTGGCCCCCTTGTCCTGCAGCGACTAACTGGCAGGGAAAACTCTATGCAGCGGCTGCATCGACACGGACATGATCCAGCAGCCGCTCATGTTGCCCAGCGGGGAGATGTGGACCATGACCGAGGATGATAATCTCACTTCCATCATCAAGCGCTATGCCAAGCCGGAGGAGATTGCTGCCTCGATCGCTTTTTTGCTCGGCGACGAGAGCAAGTTCATCACCAAGCAGGAGTGGTATGTCGATGGCGGTTGGTGCGAGGCAAACTACGTGGGCTGAGCCATGCTTGGCTGCGCATGGCGATTGAGAGTCCGTAGAGGTAGTATAATTTGCACTCCAGCTGTAGCAGAAGTGGTGGGAAGATGGGGTGATTCGATCAGGCGGGTGCTGTCTGGAACCTGGAAATAAAATGCGGGCCGAAGTACAGTATTGACGATGAGAATGGATGTCGTAGGCTGGGGCTGCTGTAAGTCTGCATGCCGTCCAGGGGCGCGACAGCCACCAGACCCACTTCTTGCTGCTACAATTTCACCGCTCTGGCAGAATCCCCGCTCCACCAGAAAATTTCTGGACGCCGCCGCGGTTTTTCGCGGCTAGAATTGCAGAACTTTTTGCAGTGATGCGACCAAAGCCAGCACAAAAGGAGGCCAACAACAATGGCTCCCCGCGCCAAGGCCGGTGCGAAAGCGCCCCGGCAGCCGCATACCAAAGAAGCTCGCTCGCTGAAGAGGAAACGAGAACAAGAAGATCTGGGGAAGCTGCAACAAGCCGTCAGCGACTTTGTAAGTCCTAGCCTTCCTTCCCAGGCGCTGTTTTCCATGGAATATGATGCTGACAAGTGCCAACCCTTCGAGCACAGGACCCCAAGGCAACACCACCAAAGGGGTTCGTCGACCTCCCCCTCTCGGAGCCGACCGCCCGCGGCCTGCGCGACTCGCATTTCGAGACCCTTACCGACATCCAGGCCCGCGCCATCCCGCTGGCCCTCAAGGGCTCCGACATCCTTGGCGCCGCCAAGACCGGGTCCGGCAAGACCCTCGCCTTCATCGTGCCGCTGCTGGAGAAGCTGTACCGGGAGCGATGGACCGAACTGGACTCGGTGGGCGCCCTGGTGCTGAGCCCGACGCGCGAGCTGGCCGTGCAGACCTTTGAGGTCCTGCGCAAGGTCGGCCGCCACCACTCCTTCTCGGCTGGCCTGGTCATCGGCGGCAAGTCCCTGCGCGAGGAGGCGGAGCGCCTGGGGCGCATGAACATTCTCATCTGCACCCCCGGGCGCATGTTGCAGCACCTCGATCAGACCGCCGGCTTCGACGTCGACTCGCTGCAGATGCTAGTCCTCGACGAGGCCGACCGCATCATGGACCTCGGTTTCCAGAGCGCCGTCGACGCCCTGGTCGAGCACCTGCCCCGCAGCCGCCAAACGCTGCTCTTCAGCGCTACCCAGAGCCGCAAGGTCTCAGATTTGGCCCGCCTGAGCCTCACGGAGCCCGAATACGTCGCCGTCCACGAGACCGCCGCCGCCGCGACCCCTGCAACGCTACAGCAGCACTACATCGTCACACCGCTGCCGGAGAAGCTGGATACGCTGTGGGGTTTCATCAAGGCGAATCTGAAGAGCAAGATGATCGTGTTTCTGTCGTCGGGCAAGCAGGTGCGCTTCGTCTACGAGAGCTTCCGCCATATGCAGCCGGGCATGCCGCTGCTGCACCTCCACGGGCGGCAGAAGCAGCTGGCACGGCTCGAGGTGACGTCGCGGTTCGGATCCATGAAGAACGCCTGCCTCTTTGCCACCGATGTCGTCGCCCGCGGCGTCGACTTCCCAGCTGTCGACTGGGTTGTTCAGGTGGACGCCCCCGAGGACGCCGACACATATATCCACCGCGTGGGGCGAACGGCCCGCTACGAGAGTCAAGGTCGCGCTGTTATGTTTCTGGACCCAAGCGAAGAGAAGGGCATGATCGCAAGGTTAGAGCAAAAGAAGGTCCCGATACAGAAGGTACACATCAAGGATACAAAAAAGAAGAGTATACAGGAGGAGCTTCAAAGCATGTGCTGGAAGCAACACGACGTAAAGTACCTGGGCCAAAAGGCCTTCATCAGTTACGCGCGCTCGGTGTACCTGCAGAAGGACAAGGAGATTTTCAAGTTCAATGAGCTGGACCTGGAAGGGTTCGCCAAGAGTATCGGTCTCGCTGGCGCACCACAGATCAAGTTCCAAAAGGGCGAGGATGTCAAGAGGTTAAAGAACGCGGCCCGGGCGGGGATGTCTAGCGGCTCCGAGTCGGATTCGGACGGCGCGGCAGGCGAGGGCGGCGCACAAAGGAAAAAGAAGAAGGACGAAGTCAGGACAAAGGTACAAAAGATGTTTGAGAGACAAAATCAGGACGTGCTGTCCAAGCACTACAGGGACCTGGTGGACACTGGAGGCAACGACGACGAAGACGAAGACTTCTTCAAGGCCAAGCGCGTTCTCCGCGGCGACGAGCTGGACGAGGCGGCAGGAGAGGGTGACGGCGTTGCCGCCCCGACAGCCAAGGTGGTGCAGCTGGGCAAGAACAGCCAACTTGTGCTGGACTCGAAGCGGCGCGAAAAGATGCTCAGGTCCAAGAAGCAGCTGGCCAAGTTTAAAGACAAGGGCACCAAATTGGTTTTCGACGACGATGGCAACGCGCAACCCGTCTACCAGCTGCAGGACGAGGACGATTTCAAGCAGCAGGGCCCTGCAGACAAGCTCCGGCAGGACTTTGTCAGCGCCGAGGCGGACAAGGTACGCGAGGCCGACCTGGACGACAAGGCGCTGGCCAAGCAAAAGAGGCGGGAGAAGCGCCTCAAACAAAAGGCGAGGGAGCGGGGCGAGGCTGGGGAGTCGGGCCCGCGGGTGGTGGCGTTGGGCTCAGGGGACGAAGGGGACGAGGATCCGCTGGAGCTGCTCAGATCGTTGCCGATGGCAAGAGGCGCAGGTGTGGACGGAGGCGGCTCGGGTTACGACTCGGAAGAGGCGCCGCCGAAAAAGAAGGTCAAGAAGTGGTTCCAGAAGGATTCGGACGACGAGGGTGGCAGCAAGCGCAAAAGGGGCAAGGGCAAAGTCATCGAGATGGACCACGAGCCCGACACCCTGGAAGACTACGAGGCACTGGCTGCAGGGCTTTTGGCCGAGGATTAGAGGGAGGTCATCGTCGTCTCTTGTTTGTGCCCTCGGCTTTGTGTGGAGAGCAGGTTCCGAGCATCTGTCGAGTGGCGTTTTTTCTGGATGTCTCAACATACCCCCTGGTCTTCCGAATGCAATGGATATCATGTACTAGCAGGACCGCTTTCTCTGCTTTGACGTGGCTGCGAGTCTCATGCGATGTGAAGTCGTTTCGTTTTGCTGCGGGAGAGAAAAGACGCACGTCGCGGCGTTTTGAGCTGCTCATGAGACGGCGGTTGATGTGCCCACGGCATGGCCAAGCAGTGGGCACGGTACTCCTTGTTGCGTAGATGGTGCGAGAATCGTTGCCGCGGCCCGCAAGCAGCCGCAATTCGGACGGCGCTTGCGCCCTAGACGGCCTGTCCTGGGCGCTGGTTCCATGTGACAGTGGAAGGGCGGCCCCTCGTAACCCCACCTACTCACCGAATAATGTGTCAGCCAGCCGTCGGCGCCGGGGACTTGACGACAATTGCCCGCCTCCTTTTTTCGAGTTTTGAACAACATACCCTGGCCCGACTGACATGGAGTCTGATCTGTCCGATCCAACCCGCCGAAAGCTGCGCGTGCGCTTCTCCGGTTCATGAATTGAAGGCGCCACACGCACGTACCTAACCTACCCGTCTTCCGTCTCGAAAAAAAACATCCCTCGAGCCCCTCCGCCAGAGAAAGATGGCTACCGATCTTTCTCCGCAGCCGGACCAGGCCGAGCGGCCGCCGATGACCAACGGGGTCGCGGGGAAGGAGAGCAGCAGCAGCAGCAGCAGCAGCAAACCCCCAGCCAAGACGGCAGATGCGGCGCCGGCGCTCACCCAAAACGGCAACGGCGACAGCGACAGCGATCCAGGCTCCCTGCGCCGCGTCAGCCTCGACGCCCAGCGCAAGGTGGCCGCCTTCCTAGCCGAGGAGCCGGCGACGGAGCAGCTGCGCGCCCTCCAGGGCCAGGTGCGCATCTCGCTCGGCGTCATCGACAAGGCGCTCGACGACTACCGGTATGCTGTGTGGGCTTTTGGATCGGTTTGCTTCGTGCTGCTGCTCTATCTACGAGTCTCGGTTGCTGGTTGCTGACGACGAACGCAGGCCAGAAGAGCTCTCGATATCGTACAACGGCGGCAAGGACTGTCTCGTGATGCTGATCCTCATCCTCGCCTGCCTGCCGCGCCACTTTGCCGCCGCCGCGTCTCGGAGCAGCAGCAGCTCCTCGGTAGCAACGTCGCCGGCAGACCAACCACCGTCGACGTCGGCACCAACACCACCCCGACAACCACAACCACAGGAGCAGCCAACAAACGGCAGTAGCACCACCACCACCGCAACCCAGTCCTTCCCCGAAACCCTCCAGGCCGTCTACGTCGTGTCCAAGCACCCGTTCGCCGAGGTGGACGAGTTCGTGGGCCGCACGGGAGCCCAGTACCGGCTCTCGGTCGAGCGCGTCGCCCAGGCCATGCGGCCCGCCCTGCACACATACCTGGCCTCTCGACCCGCCATCCGCGCCGTCTTCGTCGGCACCCGGCGCACCGACCCGCACGGCCAGTCGCTGACGCACTTTGACCCCACCGACCCCGGGTGGCCGCCTTTTATGCGCGTGCATCCGGTTATTGACTGGCACTATGCCGAGATTTGGGCTGTGAGTTTTCTTTTTTTTTTTTTTTTTTTTTTTTGGAGGTTACCTTTTTTCTTTGATGCTGGTAGTAGTTGTTGACCCGGAACGCCTCACCTAACCTGCCTAGTTCATCCGCCATCTTGGAATCCCGTACTGCGTCCTGTACGACAGGGGCTACACCTCGCTCGGCGGCACGACCGACACGAGTCCCAACCCGGCCCTCAAGAGGACCGGCGGCACCGCCGAGGGCGTGCCGGAGACGTTTAGGCCCGCCTACGAGCTCATGGCGGACGACGAAGAGCGTCTCGGCCGTGACGGGTGACCTTTAGGGCCCGACGACTTGTGTCGTGCGGTGGGTTTGTGGTTGTTTCATGTGGACATGGAGCAGAGCAACGCGCCATGCACACAGCCTATTCTCAAACCTATCCGCGCAGAGTTGGACCAGCTTGTGTCAGTTACATGCTTGGTATCTCACGGGTTTTGATACAATCGACTTCTGGTGTTAGAATTTCGTCATTTACATAGACTAGCACAATACACAACAAAGAGTTGCAAATATCATCCGAGTTTCTGAAAACTATGAAAATGCCCTCTTTTTCGTTAGCTGGATTCTGTTGCACCGAGCAATCACCTAGCCTAGCCTATTCTCACCACATCGATAATGGCATCATTGATACATAAAAAAAAACATCGGCTGAAGCAGGAACATCCAAATAATAATGATGTCCTCTCAAAGGGTATCTATCTTTTTCATTGCGACTGAACGCCGTACTGGGATGCAATTCTTTTGCCAAGCACAAGGGGGGAGGCGAGGCGGCTAAGGAAGAAAATGGAAACAAGACGGGGGAGAAAGAAGAACAATAAAGAAGAGCAAACCAACGTGTCAGTGCAAATAGCGGCAGATGCATCCAGACTCATCCTGAAGAAATTAAAAAAAAAAAAAAAAAAAAAAAAAAAAANAAAAAAAAAAAAAAAAAAAAGAAACCGTGCGCATATCCCCGCCTCCCCTAAAATCTAAAAAGTCATAAGCTCATTCAGCTCATTCATTATCGAGGCACTCTGAATCCTCCCGTCGAAAAAAAAAGTGCCGAGCGAGGTAAGAAAATTGTCTCTTCACACACATACACACCCGCTGGCGATATTCGCGGGATCATCACTGCTGCTGCTGCTGCTGCTCGGCAGGCGGCTGCTCTCCAAACAGCTTGACCCTGTAGAAGCATGTGTGGTCCCGGGCGCCGTAGTTGCTGGCGGCCCGGATGAGGACCCGGTCGGTGGCGATGCCAAACTCGTTGAGCTGCGATGGGAACCTGACGGCCTTCTCGACGGGCCCGCCGGCCGTCTGGTTCTTGAACTCGAACTCGATCACCTTGACAAAGTTATTGTCCCAGAGCCTCTCGTTCATGTCCGTGTGCGGGAAGGTGGCCATGGACCAGTCCCTGAGGGTGTTGCGCTGCCCGTACTCCTCCACCTCGATCCAGACCTCGACGTCCCGCGGCATGGACCCGTCGTCCATCGTTTCCTGCGGGTGGATGTGCTCCATCCAGAGCACCTGCGGGATCAGGGGCAGGACGCCCATGTAGATGTCGGCCGGCTTGGGGCGAGACCGCTTGCTGTCCCACGTCCCGCCCGCGCACCAGCAGTCGCCGTCGTCCTCCCACGCCTGCATGATCGTCGACGCGTGCTTGGCGATCCACGGCCTCTGAACCTTCCACCCAGGCGTCCCGAAGCGCGGGTACTTGAACTTGAAGGTCGGGCTGCTGAGGTGGGGGTCGAAGTACGCGCCCGACTGCGGACCGAAGTAGTTGACCCGGCTCTTGAGGTCGGCGATCAGCGGGTCGTGCATGCGACCCTTGGCCAGGGACCCGAGCTGGAGGTCGCCGATGGCCTTACGCAGCTCCTTCTGGGTTATGCGCCGCACCTCGTCGGCCGTGACTCCTCCCGCCGAGGACTTGGAGAGCCGTTCGAGCTTCTTGGAGAGCTCCTCGTTGTTGCGCTGGAGGGCGGCGATATCGGCCTTGACGCTTCGCGCATTGGCCTTGTATTCCTCTTTGATGAGGTCCACAAACTCCTTCTTCATGACAACCAGCTTGTCGGGTAGATTCTGCTCCTCAAGCCTCTTGCGGATAAGCTCGTCGACGTCCGGACCTGGTGTCTGCTGGGCTTGACCGGCCCCGACAATGTCTCGAAGCTTGTCCTTGTTTTGGCGGACCCAGGTCTCGAAGTCGCCGGCTCGGTCGAGGCGGGCCTCAAACGGCTTCCAGTGCGGGTCTGTGATGGCTTTTTTCTCGTCCAGGATGACGAAATCTCCATCCTGTCGTGCGAAAGCCTTGAGGGCTCGCCAGAAATCGTTCGGGATGATGGCGTTGCCCTGCTTGTCTCGGTCGACGCGGATGTAGTTCGGTAGCGCATGCTCGAGCTTCGAAATGGCCGCCGTCGTCATCTCGTCCTGTCGCTTTAGGCGCGCAATCACCTGTTCGTGGCTTTCCCACGCCTCCTTGAGGTTTCCATAGTTGTCGTCGCTGAGAACGACTCGGCGGAACGGCCACGAGGGCACGAACTGGCCGAGATTATGCTTCCAGTCAGAGGTGCCATACCAGTGGAGGCCCGTGTCCAGCTCGTGGCCTTCGAACATTGTTGGCCCGCTCAGCCAGCTGAATATCCACGACATTGTCACAATTGCCAGCGCAAAGTAGAGCATTGTCTTGGCGAGCGTCTTGCAGTCAAAGCTCTTGCGGAATTGGCGTGCGAGTCCTTTGAAGTTTTCGGTCCAGTTGGAACTGGATCCAACATGCGTCCTGTCAGAGGATTGAGCGTTGGCGGTGCCCTTGGCGGTGGTGTAGGTGGTGTCGGCTCGACCCGGATATCTGTCGGGGCGTTGGGTCTCGGTTGAGTTGGGGCTCAGCTCCTTGTCAGCCTGGGCACGGCGGTTGCGGGCAGCAGCTGCGGCGGAAGCAGCTTCAACCTCGATGGTAGTGGTGCTCGTGCCACGGAGCTCCGGTTTTCCGGACGGCCCTGTCCCACCATGCACATGAGATTGAGCCTTGGGATCCGGCTCCGCAAATGCTGAACGAACTGGTCGCGTCACGAAACCGGCCGGCACCCTCGAAGTAAACTCGGGCTCTTCAGTCCGCGCCCGCTCCCTCCTCTGCCCGTTGACCAGCCCACTCTTGATAGGCGATCCGAGTGAAGTATTGGTGGCTTTTCGGGGTGTGGCTTCGTCATCGCTGTGGTCGTTCTCGATGCGACGCTGCCGTGGCTCTCGGAGCTTGGCATTGTCTACCAAGTCATGATCAATGTGAGTCGCGATGTACCGCGAAGATCCTGGCTCGGCCGAGGACGACCGGACTCCGCGATGAGGCGGGTCCGCGAACCAGCTGTATGTCTGAGTGCGTATAGCTGGCGGCTCTTGTCGCTCGCCTTGGGTCCAGGCCGGAGCGCCTGGTGGAAGGTGATTGCGAGGGGGAAGCTCCTGTGCTGCTGAGGATGGCGGGAGTGAGGACGCGGGAACTGTTGAGGGGGTAGGACCCATCGACGTCTGCTGAGGAGGCGGTGTCTGCAGTGTCGCACGCTGGAACAGGCCGCTCTCAAGGTTGAAGCTCCGCTCAGTAGGCGCCGCTGACGACTGAACGGGTGGCCCCATGACCTTGAGTTTTCCGCCCGCCCCATTGGCAGGTGTTTGCGGCACGCCAGAGTTCCTCAGTTCGTTGAGCCGATTTGCGTTGGCGCGAGTGACGGGCAAATCGTGCCAGTAGATCTTGTCGCCAGACGTGGGAGGCATGTCAGTCGGGGGATACGTTGTGGTGAGCGTCACCGACCCGCTCATTCGCGACAAGTCGGGATAGAGCGTATCGCGCTGGGTGGGCGCACTGACGGGTTGCTTGGTTGTAGGCGCTCCTGCCGACTGAGTGGGCGCACCGGTCGTGTTGGTACTCTGCTTGGCCGTGCCCGGTCCGACCGCTTGGTCCACGGGTTGGTTTTCTTGGTTTTCGGATAGCATGTCGACGTCGTCCTCCGGAAGCTCGGATGACCCGCTCCTCGGCTCATCCACCGACACTTCCCGCAGCACATCGCGTTGAACCAGAGAGCGGGGCGGGCGGCCACGAGGGCGCCCAGGTGTGCGACGCGTAGACCCGTTCGTCTTGGATCTGCTTTGGGCAGCCGCCCCAGTCGTGCGCTCTGGGCTGCGGCGTGGTGATGCAGCCCCAGACTCGGAGATCCTTTGGCGTTTTGAATTCTCTGGCTCGAGGGAGTCTTCCAACGTTGGCGACTTCCTCTTTGCGGGCCTTTCAGCCTCGACAATCGTTCGCAGCGGAGACTGCCGCAACCTGTCCCGCCCACTCTCTGGGGGCGCAGTCGCGAGGCGGTTTCGGGAGTTGGCCGTCTCCTCCAAGCGAGGCCGAGTGCTCATCACGGACGGAGCTCGAGAGGCGCGGGCTTCCTGGTCCTCCCTGTTGTCGCGCTGCACCCTGTTGATTGCCCTCGCGATACCCGACTGAAGGTCCGTGTCCTGGACGATGAAGGCGGGATTCTCTGGCGAGGCGGCCGTGAAGGCGGGTGCGCCGTAATTGGTGCTGTGCCTCTGCGGACGCGGGGTCAGGCCCGAGTTCATGTTGGCAGCGGCGCGCACCCGTGCGGATGCGCGGGTGGGTGCCGGCGAGGCGTTGACCTCAATTTCATCCTCGACGATAGAGGCGCGCGAATCGCCTCTAAGGTTGGTTCGTCGCCGCTCACCTAGAGTGGGCGGCTTGGGTGTTGCCTTTGGAGGCATGACGGAGCCACCCTGTTGGGCGCTGAGGGCGTGATCAGAGCTGATTTAGAGCCCCAAGAAGTCCGTTGAATGAGCCCTTGTGAACAATTAGTATATGCCCGCGCCGTAGTGATATCGAATTGAGTCTGGTCCGAAAGTAGCGCGGTTGCCCCGTTGCCATGAAGCACAGCACAGCTCAGGACACCCCTGCCAACAGCGCAAAGTGCGTAGAAACTGATGCCAATCTCATGAACAAATAAACAGGCACGCGACAAAATGCGAATAAAGGATGCGCTCAGCCGGATAAACAAGAATAAAAGCACTCTAGCAATGCGCCGAGGCGTTGCCTAGTGACATGAAGGAGGGAAAAAAGGCTACACGGGCCGCCTGCAGGAGGGCCGGCGACAGCGGTTTTGCAAGAGCGGTGACAACGCATACAAGTGGAACTCACCTCTAACAGCTCGAACTAGGATCCCTGCAGCCAAGGATCTGATGGGAGCGATTCTGTGGGTGGGTCGCAGCACTTTAAAGTGGCTGGCAGGTCGGCGCGTCAACTTGCGCACACGCGTGGCTGGGCCGGAAAAATGCAGAGACTGGCCTTCTGGGAGAGCGGGGTGGCTGTAGGGTAGTGAATCTGTTGTGGGCAGTGTTGGGGAGAGAGAGCAAGGTGGGAAGGTGAGGGCCGGCGGGCGAGTACAGGTGGTTTTGAGAGGTCGCATAAGCGTTTGCCGTTCATGGCAGGAAGCGCCGGAGGACGGTGATGGCGGGAATTGAATATTTTTGGGCCGCAGGCTAGATCCATGGGCCGTCCGCCTCGCCCGCCCGCAAACGGTAGGGACAAAGGATAGGGCCTGATGGCAGAGGCCGAAAGCGGTAGGGCCCAAGCCGGCGGCTGTTCCGGTGGAGCGATTCGTTCAGGGAGAACCTGGGGGGCGTGGTCGGCGTCGACTCCTTTCCCAATGTCTCCTTTTTGCCTTGTCTTGGATGCTTTCGTCGCCCCGTGCCTGGCAATTATCTAGCGAATGGCGCGTCAGCGCGTGTCTAGCGCCGAAGCTCCAGCGGTCGCCTCGCTCCGTCTCCAGCCTGTCTTCGTTGCCGGGAGGCTGGGGGCTGGTGGGTCCCGGTTTACAGGCGCAGGGATATGGTTGGGGAGTTGGCGCGGCCACACGTGATTCGGGCGGTGCCGTTGGGCTGCGTGTCGGCATTGGGGTTTGTTGGCAGGCTCGAACGGGGGGGCAGGGGACCGCATCCGGGAAACGTGGCGGCGATGCCATCACAAGGCCGGTCGAGTTAGGTGGCAGCCGTTGGCTCGCGTTGGGCATCACTAAGCAGAGCCTCGGGCTTGTTCATCAGCCTGGTAGTGTTCGGGCTCAATGGCTGGCTGCTTGTCCCACTGGCCCAGGGACCATGTACCGTCATTAAATTATGCACATGTGTGCCTTTCTGGACATGTACATGCCTTTCGGCATTCCCGATGTTAGGATCCCACTCCGGCCTAGCGTCCACGCTCACCACGCTATCGCCTGGGAGAAGGCCAGGATGCCCTGTTTCCGCCTAACCGGATGCAGGTGTACCCTCTATCGAGCTGCTTTTGTCCTTCAAGCAAGCTGTGCCATGGAGCTTCGGCACGTCCTGCAAGAAATCTTAAAGAAGCGTGGATACCGGCGTCATGCATGCAGGAGCTCTTATTAAAAGCATGCATACGGCAAGTTTAACTGTTACCGCTGTGTAATCACATACAGTCTGATACATAGAATTGCAATCGAAGTAAATAGCGGGAGGTGTGCCAGACAAGTTGCGCCTGGCCCGTTCTGGCCAAGGTCTCTGTCCGCCTATCCAAGCCAGCCTTTGGCCCACGGCAGCCATCCGTCGCGGCGGTGCGCCATGATTCAGATCAGCACACATTGAGCAAAGAAAGAATTGATCTGCTAAGCTTGTTCGACATGAGTTTCTCAGGTAAGCCTTGGGCGGGCCGCAGTGCAGAGAATGGACCTCCAGCTATGGATCCATGGTGTGATGGACCCAATGGAACCTTCATCAGGCTCTCCATGATTCGAGGAGAGTACGACGTACAACCCTCTCTCTCTGGGCTCAACCAGTCACATCACCACCACAAATACCCCGCGCGCACACACACAACGTCTGGAGAAGATGGCGGTTGGTACGGTATTGATCACTGGGTGAGTGCGACCAGCATCTTTGTCCTTGCTTGTGAGCCTCTTCTGGCAGCTCTGAAATGCCCACCACTTTGGAGTCTGTGCCAGCCAGAACCCCCACCAACATGCGCGAAAAACCAAGCGCAGGCAGGCTGGGGTTCCAGCGCATGCAGTCGGGCAGCGACAATGCGGGGGAGCGGCGGCCAGCACATGGGCACGCAATCAATCGACTAACATCAACCCGACAGCGGTACGGGCTACATCGGCTCGTTCACATCGCTTGCCCTGCTGGAGAACGGCTACGATGTCATCATTGTAGACAACCTCTACAACTCGTCCGCCGTCGCCGTCGACCGAATCGAGCTCATTTGTGGCAGGCGGCCCATTTTCCACAAGGTCGACGTCACCGATGAGGTTGCGCTGGACCGTGTCTTTGCC
Source organism: Magnaporthiopsis rhizophila (assembly GCA_003049465.1). NCBI lineage: Eukaryota > Fungi > Ascomycota > Sordariomycetes > Magnaporthales > Magnaporthaceae > Magnaporthiopsis > Magnaporthiopsis rhizophila. The sequence continues at coordinate 28,706 of PYSS01000113.1, forward strand.
GCCCACCCCGAAATCGACAGTGTCATCCACTTTGCCGCTCTCAAGGTACGAGACGCCGCTGTCGATTAGCTATACCCTCTGTTGCAGTGCGAATATCAAAGCCAGCGGCCTGGATCGGCTCGTCGCTGATATATCGCCTTCCCCAAACTCCAGGCCGTCGGTGAGTCGGGAGAGATCCCGCTCGAGTACTACCGCGTCAATGTCGGCGGCAGCATCTCTCTGCTGCGCTCTATGGAGAAGCATGACGTGAAAAACATCGTCTTCTCGTCGTCCGCGACGGTCTACGGCGATGCGACGCGCGTGCCCAACATGATCCCGATCCCGGAGCACTGCCCGATAAGCCCGACCAACACGTACGGCCGCACCAAGTCGATGATCGAGAGCGTCATCTCGGACCACGTCAATGCGCAGCGCAACAACCTCAAGAAGGCCGGAAAGCCCCACGAGGAGTGGAACGCCGCCCTGCTGCGCTACTTCAACCCCTGTGGCGCCCACCCCTCAGGTATCATGGGCGAGGACCCTCAGGGCGTGCCTTTCAACCTCCTGCCGCTGCTCGGCAAGGTTGCGACGGGCGATAGGGAAAAGCTCCTGGTGTTTGGCGATGGTTAGTTTGTGCGCGCTTCGTTGTCGCCTGTGTATTGCCAAGTCTGGAGGCGCCGCCGCTGACCAATTTTTCTATTGTGCGCCCTCCAGACTACAGCTCAAGAGATGGCACCGCCATCCGCGATTACATCCATGTTCTCGATCTGGCCAACGGTCACCTGGCAGCGCTCAAATACCTGCGCGAGCATAAGCCCGGCGTGCGCGAGTGGAACCTGGGCTCGGGACGCGGCAGTACCGTGTTCGAGATCATCAAGGCCTTCAGCTCCGCGGTCGGTCGCGACCTCCCATACGAGGTCGTTCCCCGGCGGCAGGGCGACGTGCTGGACCTCACCGCGAACCCGGCGCTGGCGAACAAGGAACTCGGCTGGAAGACGAAGCTCCGGATGGAGGACGCTTGTGAGGATTTGTGGAAGTGGGTCAAGAACAACCCCAAGGGATACAGGCAAGATCCTCCCGCCGAGTTTCTTGAAGAGCTCAAGAAAAACCGCAAGCTGTGAGATTGCCGCGTGTGTGCAAGAGGGTTTCCTTGAGCTCCTGGTTTCGATACAAAGTATTCAGATCCTGGGCGGGAGAGCAGTATCCGCCTTTGCCCTCTTTTTGGCGGTGACAAATAAATACCAACACACATTTTTTTTTTTTTTTTTTTTTTTTTTTTTTTTTTTTTTTTTTTTTTTTTCTGTGCNTGCAGTACGCTGTGCAACCAATACTAACAAGCTCCCAGCCCAAAGCAACATTTACGTCGCAGCCAACCAAGCAATTTCAAAGTTGTTGCCCACCGACACGTTCCCAAAGCTCCTCACCGTCGTCTCCATCCCCGTTTCTCGCACCCGGTTTTCCAACGCAATTTTCATCTCACCTGTATTTTGGTGGACATCGAATTGACTGAACCCGGCAACCGGCTCCGGGAACGCCCTCCTCCTCTCCCCCTGTGCAAAGCTGACATAGCTCGTGTTCCCGAACCCGGCCGTCGCCTTGTCCGTGGCGTTGGCTAGCTTCGTCATGTTGGGATGCCAGTAGTTGCCCACCACCGAGCTGTCTCCGGCTGGCCAGGCGACCCACGACACGTTGGCGCTGTACAGCAGCGTGTTGGACCACGTGTTGACGTTGACCGTGAAGCCGGCCCCGCGGATGTTGGACGGGTACGCGTGCAGGCGCCAGCCGCGGCCGGCGTCGAAATCGAAGGCGTGGATCCAGACCACGACGCGCGGCGGCGACGCGTAGGGGCGCGCGAACTTTACGTCGCCCACGTTGAGGACGTGGCCTGTGTCGGAGCGGTCGCGCACGGACAAGGTGCCAAAGTGGCCCGACTGGTAGTCCGTCGTCCACGCAGGCGTGATCGGCGGGACGGCCATCCACTGGAGCACGGCCTCGTTGATGGTCGTGTCCCGGGTCGTGGAGGCGTGGATGGTGAAGCCGCGGGCGGTGATGTTGGACGCGCGCGTGTCGATGCCGAGGGTGGAGGCGCCCTTTTTGAGGTCGAGCTTTTGGAGGCCGAGCAGAATGTCGGGCGGGGAAGTGAAGGGCAGGGTGAAGGGGACGAACGAAGTGAATGCAGACTGGGCCGTTGCTGTTTTGGCGCTGGTGGTGTTGAAGGTCCCAGTCTGGTTGTTCGTAGTTTCCGTGGGCGGAGGAGGGTTAGATGAGGCTGAGTTGCTAGAGGACTTGTTAGCTACGAAGTAGCCAGCAAGTCCGCCTGCCAGGCCGCCTGCGAAGAGCAGAGTGATAACGGCCCAGACCCATCTTTTGCGGGCTCGTTTCGAGCTTGAGTCTTGAGCGCCTGCCTCCGGGTCCGCCGAGGCTCCGTCTGGTTTTGGGTCTGGAGATGCCTCAGATTCAATGTCTTGGTGCCTCTCAGACTGTTGCGTTGGCTCCGGCGCCATCTTGAGCTGTGATGTTTGCTGGGATTAGCTGGTTTTGAGCAAGGTGTCTCCCTGGCTTCCGTCTTCAGCGGCGAGCCATGACAACCGGTCCGCATTTTTATGCCCGTTTAACAGTAAGGCTGCGACGGGCTTGCCATTCTAGGCAGAGTCGTAAGTTGCAGCCAAGTGCCCCGTCGGACATGTCGACGACGGTGTTGATTTGCTTAACCCACGGAGAAACGTACGACTACCCAAGGCATGGCGATTTTCTCGAACGTGAACAGCTGAAGAATTTTGGCCACTGCGGCGCCTTCCAGTTTTTTTTTTCCCCTTCACCTGCCACGCAAGTGGACCAACCCAGACTTCTGCATTCGACATCTGATGACAGTTTGAAATAAGAAAATGACGCATTCCTCTTCCGAGTCTTCGGGTCAGGAGTCGCTGCCACATGCAAAGTTAGGTGTATCAGCGATGGTGTTGATTTGCTTGGGCTGAAGCGAGGCGTGCCAAAAGAGTCGGACCACGTCGGCGCCCCCCGAATTCCCAGCTGCGGCTAGGGCGGGGCAACTCTTTTAGTATATGTCGCCACTTAGCTTTTTGTTGCGCCAGCGTTGAGAGTCGGGAAATAGGTCGTAGTCATGGCGTCCTGCTCGCGAGCATTTGAGACTTATGAAGCTCTCTCCTTGTTTCTCGCCGATGGAATCCTGGCCATGAGATATTCACAGTCCACCCTGTTCGAGCCATCGGCGTTTTAGGATCATGTCGACTCCTTCTCCACCTGCAACAAAGCATCGCACAAGAGCAAAGGAGATGGCATTCCTCAAGTCAACCTTGCGAGACAAGTCAAACTGGCTCATCATCCTCGCCATTCTGGCCTCCCTCTTTATAGCCGCATTCAACGCACTTGTCACCATCAAAAGTGTCTACCTTCGTCGTGTGGGCACGGTCAACGAAACCGTCCGCCAGCTCTACGTCGCCGGCACGGCCGTCCTGGCCACCATCCTCACCAAGTTCGTTGGGTCCCAGTTTCAGACCCTTCTCCTCCGCAGATTCGACCGACATCTCAACAATGCCGGCCACCAGGACCTGCGGCAGGACAGCCGCAAGTGGCGGGTCATCCTCCAAGCTGCTCCGCTGAACGAGTCCCTCTGGCCGTGGGCACGACTCCGCATCTTCCTCAGCTACATCCTCATCGCGCTCATGACCACCGCCATGGTGGCCTTCCTTTCCCCAACCGTCTCCTCCCGGACCGTCCTGACCCAGCAGTCTGTGTACAACGGGTTGAGCAGACACATGGAGGGCAACCCAGGAATCTGCACAACGGTCATTCCGCTCGACGATGCCCGGCGCCGCATCGATGATGCCTACTTCTGGGACCTTGGCAATGGGAGCGCCTACTACATTCCCGCCAATGAGGGCGGCTGTCCCACGCGCTACGCGCAGCTCCTGATTGGCAATATCAACACCTTTGACGCGGACTCCTTCGCATACGCGGACGGCGGCGTGGCCGTCCACCGAAGCGCCGTCGGCGCTCCTATCAATGTATACTCGCCTCGTACGCACCCCCCGCTGACTGTTTAAAAAATAAAAATAAAAATAAAAATAAAAAGCTTTTCTTGACATCCATCGCCATCAGATCCGGCCCAAGCTCCCGTCCTCGGCGCTGTGCTCGCCGACTACGGCTCCTCTACGCTGAGCACGACGCAATGTGTTCCCGTTCTAGCGCACAACCCCATCTCCTGCCGCACCGGCGGTACCACAAAGCTGACCAACAACAGCTTCACCATCACCTCGGACGATGGTCTCTGCATTTTCACCCGCACATGGCCCGGTACGTGATCCCCAACCTCCAGCTTTCTCCAGTCATGTCAGAGCACACTATCTAACAACAACTAAAACCAGAACGTAACCCCCGTGTTCGCTCCACAATGGTCAAGCACATGTGCACACACACCGCACCCGGCGTCGGCACCATGGTCCTCGCGGCCTCGGGCCAGTACGCACACTTCCTGGCCCTGACCCTCAACGACACGGCCGGCGCCCCACCCACCGGCCTGCCCGCCGACCAGACCATCTACACCATCACGTGCTCTGTTGACGCCCGTTCCAAGTACGTCCATCGCCTCGTCCGTCTCGACATGCGTAGCAACAGCGGCGGCGGCAACTACTCTTTTTCTTCCTCAAACCTAAACAGCAGCACGGACCTGAATCGGATTTCTAGCAGCTACAGCCGCACCCTCCGCGCCGTGGGCGACTGCGAGGGGCCCATAATGGACGTGGCGCGCGTCGCGACGCTCGGCGCCGCCAACTGGCAGACGCTCTTCCAGAACGACGGGTCCGATGGCTGGTTCGACCTCGTTTGGGAGGCCGTGGGCGGCCACCAGGGCATCATGAGCGCCTACGGGTTCGCGGACTCGACGACGCCGCTGGCGGACGTGCTGGGGCTGGTGGCCGCCATGGTGGGAGCACGGTTTAACGGTACCAAGGAGTATAATGTGAGTATGGCGGTCGAGGTGGAGGCGACGCGGGTCGGGAGCGGCGACTGGGTGGTGCTGCTGTGGATGGCACCCGTCTTGTTCGCAGCGGCGCTGCTGACGGGCTTGTTGGTGACGGATGAGGTCCAGCGGAAGGACAAGTTTAGGAGCGTCGAGTTGGTTGACTTGGAGGAGTTGTTCCTGAGAAGCGGAAGCCGTAACTTGAAAGTCGGAGCTTGAGGAGAATGGTGTTTTCCTTTTTGCTTTCAGCCCCGCCTAACTACTTACCTTAGCTTATTTGTCATTTTAAGGAATATCCTAGGCTTAAAGCACTGTAATATCCAGTCAAGGTCTCGCCCATGGAAAGGGAACGCGTCAAGAATCTCGGTCCGAGGTGAGACGGAGTGTGTAAGGCTGGGGATGACACTGGCGTTGGGATTTTTCTTGAGACTAGGTAATTACCTAAGTACCTAGGTAAAAGGACAAAAACCATGATGGCTCAGCCCACCCGCATAATGTGTTAGCATGACTCGGGAAAGCCTACAAGCCGGTTGTGACGAAGCCAGTGAAGCTCCGTCCCGTGGCAGGACCATTTCCAAGACAGCCACTCGGCAAACTGAGTGCTCCCGTTGGTCATAGTGCTGCAGCAGATTAACCACATATAGGGGTTTTACGCGACACCAGACTGCCCAATCGAGGGCATGGGTGCCTAATATGGCGAGCCGGGGAGGCATCGGACCACCGGGCGTCCCCCGCATCGCGCTAGAAATGTCATCAGCTGGTTTCACAGGGTAGTATCCCAAGTCCCGACGCCACGGTTCCATATGCAAGTGCCCGGCATACGTCAAGGCGTGATTATCTTTCAGCCGCAATCATCACACGAGTTCAAAATAGCCTCCTTTTTTTGCCCATTGATATGAAATCGCGTATCTTCAGTAACGATTGGAGGGCAAACGACAAGTTGCCTGACGTGGGTGCGTTGGCAAAGCTTTGGGATGCCTCGCTGGTTATCAGAGCTTGGCGATGCCGAAAGGCTGACCAGATGTCTTACGACTCGGCTGGAACCTCTGCCCACTGCTCGCATTTCGGACAAGATAGGCATTTGTTTGGTCTGGTCTGGAAATCATCAGGCCGTAGTGTCCGAGTCCCACGAGTATAAAACCAAACATCTCTAGACCGTGATATCTCCTTATCCCTGTTCCGTTCGACAAGGAGGTCCCAACTTCCACCTCTCATCACCAGGAAAACCACCCAGCAAGAACCTCAAGATGATCCGTCTCCTTTTCGTCCTACCAAGCCTCCTTCTCTGCTTCCATTCCACTCGTGCGGCGCCAACGACCGCGGAGCCCAACATTCTCCCAAGCCGCAACTTCACCCCCCTGACGCGCCTCGATCATGTCCCTCCTTCTCTCCTGGCTCGGGAAATCCCAAGCAAGATGACCGAGGTCCCGGGCCGGGTCGCCTACACCACTCCCGTCAAGATCGGCGCCACCACCTTCAACCTCTTCATGGACACGGGCAGCCCCATCACCTGGGCGACGCCGGCCAAGCACACCTGCCGCACCCTTTCCGACGAGAACTGCGCTATCGGCACCTCGCCCGGCGCCCACCTCGTGGTCACGTCCGATGAGCTCGCCACCAACCGCGACTTCACCATCTCCTACGGCGACAAGTCCAGCGCCACCGGCGTGTGGGTCGACCGCGCCGTCTCGCTGGCCGGCGTCACGCTCCGGCACCAAGCCGTCGGCGCGGCGACCGAGGTACACGCCCTCAGCCCCAACAACGCGCGGCAAATTGACGGGTTCCTCGGGCTGGGGCCGGGGTTAGAGCGCGGGGAGTACGCGGCGCCGTTTTTCAACGCCATCCAGAACAAGGGAATATCGGCGCCGCAGTTCAGCATCGCGCTGTTCGGAAACGCTGCTGGCAAGAGCGACCCCGGCAAGAGGGACGGCGGGCTGCTCGCGTTCGGCGGGTACCCGGACAACCTGGAGCTGACGTCCAAGTGGGCGGTGGCGCCGCTGATCACTGGGGACAAGTATGGAGGTTGGTACACCATCAACGTGGACGGCTACGTGCTCAACGGCAAGAGGCTCGGCAACGGGGGTTTGCCGATGGTCGTGGACAGCGGCACAACGGTCACGACGCTGCCCCCGGCCGCGGCGAACGAGGTCTTCAAGGCGCTTCCGGGGCAAGGTAGCGATCCGGCGAGGCCGTGCGCGCCCGGGATGGACGATAAGCAAAAGTGCCTGACCGCCGAGAAGACGTGGAAGATCCCCTGCGGCGAGAAGGTGCCGGCCTTCTCCGTCGTCGTCGGCGGCATGGAGTTCGTCTTCCAAGCCAACAACATGAAGATGCTGCGACGGGAGAATCACTGCGAGGCCGGGGTCAGGCCCGCGCCGGCGGGGGAGAACAAGGGCACGCTTGGCTTCAGCTTCATGAAGAACGACGTCGTCGTGCTGCATGACTATACTGACCAGTCGAAGCCGAGGATTTTGATGGCGACGTACAAGGACAAGGAGGACTGATCTGGGGAGCGCGCATTGCCCGTCGTTTCCATTTTGGACTCGCATTTTAGGTTCTTTCAACAAGCGCCTCGCAAGCCGTTCAATGAGCGGAGATTGCTGTTTTTCTATAATCTTTTTTCATTACTTTGTGTGGACTCAGCAAGAATTTCGCACGACCGAGGGAGTGCGACTTTCACGTTTTTTCTTTCCTTTTTTTTTTCGGTACATTTTCTGCCACCCGCTTAGTTAGTAAATTAATATAGGCCATAGGAAAAAGGAAGCGCTACAGGGTATTCCTTCCTGATGGCCCACCAATCCAGTGTAGATAAATCCAAGCAGCGGATCCTCCCCTCGCCGTATAGCAGCGGCATGTGGATGCCAAAGTATCAATCAGAACTGGAATCACGACGCCCAGCCCCCTGGCCGCCGTGGCAATGCATGGCCATTTAGCGAACGTCTCGGCAGCTTCTTATCTGCCGCGCGGGTGACCCCTGGTGGGGTCAGTAGAGGCAAGCCGGCGTCGTGGTGCAGTGCCCCGGAAAGAAGCTCTGGTCGCCGCTTTGGCGGCTTCGTGAGCTTCTGCGGAGGCTTTGAGGTCGCATGTCTCTCCTTCTTCATGTCCATCTCCTTCTCGGGAGGCCCAGGCATCGGCAAGCCCCTAGACACGCTAGCAAGCGCGAACAGCAGGGAGATGCCGCTACAGATGCCGCTAATGAGGCCGAGGAAGAAGCTGAATACCATGTTCCTGCGCAAGCGCTCCGCATCTTCGCTTTGAGCCTTCTTGTCGGGGATGTCAGGCTTGGCATTGTCGGAGGCGGTGGACCCGCCGTTGACGAGGGTGGTGGCGTCGTCCGTGTCGTCACCGCCGTCTGCGTCGCCGCTATCCTCCGCTGCGGCTGGCGACTCGGCGTGTTCGCTGGGCACCGAGAGGCCCAAGCGCCCAGCGGCCCGGCTAGGAGGAGTGCGGTCCTCGAGGGGCCTCTTCAGCTCACGGAGCAAAGGATCCACGTCGACCGCGGTTGCCTGCTCGCTCTCAGCCTCGGGTGGCGAGTTGCCTGCTGAATCGTCGTCTGGAAAGAATTTGACTGGGGCCGGATCCGGGACCACGACGGGCACGTTCTTGTAGTTCTCCAGTTTCATGGCCATCTTGAGGCTGCGGGCGAGTTTGTCAAGCGGGTAGGTCGACCTGGGTCCCTTGCTGAAGTCGATGTAGGTCAAGGTGGATTTATCCTTGTTGCCCAGACAAGAGGAGAAGCGCTTGTTGACGTTCTGCCAGACCCGTTTGCTTTTGCGACCAAGATTGCCCTCGATCTCAACGCGCATGTACACCGGCCGTTGGCTGTGCTCGAACGCGAAGGCGGTCCGGTATTCTTGGCTGTGCGGCTGGTCGGGGTCGAAGTCGTTTTCGACCAGCTCCCATATCAGGGTCCGGTAACCGGCGCACCCCTGAGGCCGGCGTACCTTGCCGCTGAACTTCCAAGATTTGCTGCGCTCCTGGGTGTGTTCAGAGGTGCGGCTGAAGCCTTCGATATCGGCGACGTTCGGTATAGAAACCTTGGGATTGAGCGAGGTCGTTTTGGTTTCTGTCCGCGAGGTCTTGCCGCCAGTGAGACTTTCAGGTCCGTAATGCTCCGAGATCTGGACGGCGTACTCGTCGTCACCGAGGCGCTTTTTGGGCCTGCCCCTAGCATAGGTTGATTTCTCGTCCTCGCCCATGGTGATCCAAACAGTCGCGTTCTTGAGCCAGTAGCCGTCAGGTTGGTGGAATACAATGTCCATATACACAATCCCCGCCGGGTTCTGGGGCCCGAGGATGCCCCATTGAGATTGCCTCCAGCGGTACTTGCATTCGATCTCGACCTTGCCCACGGACTCCGAGCCGACGGGCAGGAACGAGCCCCGTGTGTTCTCCTCGTCGAATTTGTCAAAGTCGTTCTGGCCGTACCGCCGTACCTTGATTGTGGGACCTCTGGGCAGCGTTGTCGACGGCGGCATGGGGGATCTCGGGGTCACCTCCACCTTCTTGGCAGCGGGCCGCGCCGCCATTGTTGCTCTGAGTACGCGGGTGCTTGCGTTCTGCTCGCCAAGCCCTTTTTTCTTCTTCCTTTTCCTGTTCAGCTCGGAACAAAGAGGTTTGAACAATTGGGGAAGGATCGGGCCCGCGTTTGGTTTGAGAGAAGAAGAAAAATGCCGCGAGCGGCTGACGCGGTGGAGGCCTCCTCTCCCCGATCCTCCCAGCCTGCATTAAACCCGAAGCTGAAGGCGGGGTTCATACATGTGAGCGCAGCCTTACCAAGTCCATGGCACATCTCCACACAACATAAGCACCAAAACTCTCGTATCCTCTCTCCGTCGAGGCATCGACGTCGTCCTGCCGCGTAGGACGAAATAGCGGTATCACCACCGAGAGAATCGACGCAGGTCACCATTAGCAAGCATGCACGCTTTCAGGCGAGATGGCCATCACCGAGATGCCGGCCTTTGGGCGGATGTTACGGTCCGCCGCGCGGTGGCTGATCGGGGTTCTCCGCGTCGATACGTAGACGCTCGTGAGACGTACGAAGGAATTCCGGGCCCGAGCCCGCCGACGGCCTTCTTTGACCGCCCGTTCCCGCCGCGTGGGCACTTGGTTCGAGAGGATAGGCCCGAGCCAGGTGTGCGCGGGGTCCGGGAAGATCGGTTCGAGCCGCGTGAGCACGTGGTGCATGGGCCAAGAGGGCCTGTCGTCGGCGACCGTGAGCGAGAGACAACCGGCGTGCGTGGTCGGCAGCGCTTCGACCAGTCCGCTGCAGGACTGGACGCTCGAGAAAAACCCACGGGGTTTATACGGCGCCTCCCCGGCCAATCCCCACTCCAGCACAGCGAAGATGCGACTCTCATCTACCTCAACCCCCTGGCTCCTGAGGATATAGTAGACCGCAAGTCCCTGCTCATGGCCGACGACATCGAGGACGTCCTGGAAGACTTTGCGAGGCTACGGCGGCTAGGGCGATTTGCCGATGCTGTCCGCTTGTTCGAGGAGCAAATCGCGTATTACCTGGACAACAGGTACATCCAGATCCAGTATGCTCAGTGCCTTCTCGAAGCCGGCGAGATCGGCCGCCTCACGCGTTTGGCTCAAGAGCGAATCAGGGACTCGGGTGACGGCCCCTTGGAACTTTTATGGACGCTTCTTGCGCACACTGCCGAGGTGGAGAGAATGTCTGTCGAGGCCGAGTTGCGGAAATTTGAGGCCGCCCGCGCCCATTTGGACAGGAAATGGCCAAGGTTTGACTCGACCGATATGGCAATTTTTTGCTGTCTCGTGAAAGAGGGGGCTTTCTCCCGCAGGAGCCTAGCCAAGCTTTGGGATCATCTCGTCGAGACCGACATGGTTTGGGAGTCTCGGGACCTTGTCACCAGCATGATCTCCAGGCTCGATGGCTTCACGAACATGGCCGCTCAGATCGATAAGCTCGAATGGGGGGGCTCCAGGGTGACTGTACACTTGAATCCGGCACCCGAGTGGAATAAAGTCACGCAAGCGGTCCCACGTCTAGACGAATTGTACACCTGGGGACATGGCCCCAGCCTGGAGGCGCTCCTCCATCATATACGACGCTTCGAAAGCGCTCCCGTTGAGGAGCTCGACGACTCGACCCTGTCGGCTCTGCTGGACAGCTGTACCACCATAGGCCTGGCATTTATGGCAACGCAAGGCCGGGACGCCCGGGCAGAAGAGTGCCTCCAGCTCTCCCGCCGCTACGCCGACCAGCTCGTCGCCAGGGACGAGAGCAGCGTGAAAACCCGGCCATATCTGCGATGGGCCGTGGCCAAGACCCTCAGACAGGACCCCGACGGCTTCAGATCCCGGGGCACGTTTTCGTTCAGCGGCACAAGGGCGGACGGCGTCCTCGTGAGAACTTGCGGCATCTTCCCCGCGTTTGGGCTGCCTTTGTACGTGCCCGGAAAGGGCGTGGGCCTCCGGTGGACGCCAGCCCGCCGATCACAGCAGCGGCCCGCCGGCGAGCAAGAGCGGGCCGTCGAGACTATTCGCGCGGTTCTCCGCGCCGCGCAAGACCTGGGTGACGTCAGGCTCGAGACCGGCTGCCTCGTCGAGCTGATGCACCTCGGCGCCAAAAACGGAGCCGAGGGGGCGGCCCTGACGGCGCTGACCAAGACATGGACCGCCGCTGGAGACCGGACGAGCGTGCAACTCACCCACCTATTCAGACAGATGGTCGAGCACACCGGCCCGGGCCGCGAGCGGCTCCGGCGCGACATACTCGCTTCAGGCATGTCGGGCAGGCACGACGCCCTGTTCGTCCAGTACATGGTCCTCCGGGCCCTGGCCCCCACGGCGCACGAGGCGAGACAGTACAAGCTAGCCGCTAGGGCAGAGGCACAACGCCACAAGCACCGGGCGGAGATGCTCTTGCGCGTCTCGCGGACGGACCGATTTAGAAGCCGCACGAGGTTGCGCCCCGGCCCCGCCTCCGTGGACGGCGATGGGGGTGACGGCCATGACGACGATGACGACGATGACGACGGCGACGACAACGACTACAACAGCAACAACAACGACAACGACGACCACCACGACCACCACCATGACCACCACCACGACCACCACCATGACCACCACCACGACCGCGACTACGGCCGCGACTACGACAACGACCATTCACTCTCGGTGAGCGACCTTGACTGGTCCGACGGGAAGCTGACTCGGTATCTCGACGCGCTCCATCTGCGTCCGCGTAGCCGGCCGAACCGCACCCCTCAGGCAACCAACGTCCCGGCCCCCGAATCAAGAGAGAGGGCGGGGCTGTGGCAGGAGAATCTGGAGAGGGCCGAAAGAAGGCTGGAGCTGGACAAGCTGAGGCTGGTGCGGGGGGAGCTGGAGCGGGAGAAGCTGGAGCGGGAAAGGCTGGAGCGGGAGAAGCTGGAGCGGGAGAAGCTGGAGCGGGAAAGGCTGGAGAGGATGGAGAGGATGGTGGAGAAGGTGCAAAGGATGGAGAAGGTGGTGGAGAAGATGCAAAGGGGCCGGAGTCGGGGACGCAGGGAGCGACCGGCTAGCGTCAGACGGCGTCACGACGACGGCACGGCGGCGGCGGCGGCGGCAGCGGCGGCGGAGGCGGCGACTGCGAGATCGAGATCCTCGTCACGATCATCGTATAACAGCATCCGAGTGCGAGGAGGTAGCATGGCCCTAGAGTGGCCGCGGGGTCTGGGGGACAGCGCCGGCGAGGACTCGGCGAACCCTCCTGGCGGCGCCGATCGGCAGGTTCGATCAGCGGGAATGACGGGGGAGGACGTCGTTAGCGATGGCGGGCTTCATGGTGAAGGGGCCGAACATCTCGCCCCGCGCGACCCAGAGAATAACGTATAAGCGGGCCGGAGCTAGCATGGCGAAGACACCTCTTGGCGTCGACCGTAAGCTAGGTACTTGATACGGATCTTCTTTATAATATCTCTATGTTTGTTGCCGGACTCGTCGGATTTTGGGCTGCGCTATGGCTTCTCCGAGGTTAGCCTCGGCTGACTGCTGCTCCGGCCCGTTGGCCTCGCCGTCGATATCTGTGTCCGTGAAGTTGCTTTGTGGCTGAGCGGGACGTGGTGTCGAACCGGGCACTATCTTTTGGGGTTAACGAAGGAAGAAGTATGGACAGCAAGGGTAGTTGTCATTCCTGTGTGAGGGCCCCTCACTGAGGGCCGCATATCGGACGAGTCAACCAGGGCTCCGCTCAGCCGCGTGGTACCGCCTGCAGCTCAGGCAGTATCCACAGCAGCTCAGGGCTGGCATTCAACCCAAATTTGGGGCAAAAAGGTTTTCGGGGAAGAATATTAAGGTATACGTATAGATAACTTTATACCCACCTCGAGAGCTTTTCTGTTATATGGAAGTGAACAGATCCCCGCGACGACATAGCCCAATTCGACCCCACCATGCCAAGGATTGTCGTGATAGGGTCTGTCAAAGAGAAACCAGCTACTTTCCATTGATGTTTTCGAATCATTTCTAACCAGTCCAAAACATACAGAGCCGGAGTGTCGGGACTCACTTCGGCGCTTCTCCTGTCCGAAAATAAAAACAATGCGGTCACAGTGGTTGCCAAACATATGCCCGGCGACTACGACATCGAGTATACGTCGCCATGGGCCGGAGCCAATGTCTTGCCGTAAGACGCCCCAACATCTCGGCCCGTGGTCCTCGCTGGCGTTCAAACTAACCTCTCTCTGATACGACGCTCAAGAATGGCAAAGGAAGCAGACAGCCGGTGGGAGAGGCGCACCTGGCCCGTATTGAGGCGCCTAGCAGCCGAGGTGCCCGAAGCCGGGATACATTTCCAAAGTCGGTGAAGCCCCCGGCCACATCCACCTGTCTCAAGCCTACCTGCGTATCGGGCACCTGCAAGCTGACCATGGATGGCAATACCTACCTTGCATGCTTGTAGAAACCCACATCCTCCGCCGGCCCGGGGCCGACGACGAGGGCTCGGGGCTGGATCCGGTGTTCGACAAGGACCCGTGGTACAAAGACCTGATGCCCGACTTCCGCCCGCTGGCGGCCTTGGAGCTGCGGCCGGGCGCGGTGTCGGGCTACGAATTCACGTCCGTGTGCATCAACACGGCGCTCTACCTGCCGTGGCTGGTGGGCCAGTGCCGCGCGCGCGGCGTCGTCTTCCGCCGCGCCGTGCTCGGCCACGTGTCCGAGGCCGCGTCGCTCGCCGACGGGTCCGCGGCGGCGGACCTGGTGGTCAACGCGACCGGCGTGCTGGCCTGCCGGCTCGGCGGCGTCATGGACGACAAGGTGTACCCGGCGCGCGGGCAGGTCGTCGTGGTGCGCAACAGGCTACCCGTCATGATCGGCGCGCAGTGCCACATGGGCGACGCCGACAGGCCGGAGGAGCTGGTGTACGGCATGGAGCGCGCGGCCGGCGGCGGCACGGTCCTGGGCGGCAGCTACCAGAAGGACAACTGGGATCCCAACCCGGACCCGAACCTGGCGGTGCGCATCATGGCGCGCATCGTCGAGCTGTGTCCCGAGATCGCGGGCGGCAAGGGCGTCGCGGGCCTGGACGTCATCCGCCACGGCGTCGGCCTCAGGCCGTGCAGGGAAGGAGGGGTCCGGATCGAGACGGAGCTGGTGGACGGCATGGACTGCCCCGTCATTCACAATTACGGTCATGCCGGCTGGGGCTATCAGGGGTCCTATGGCTGTGCCGAGCGGGTCGTGGAGCTTGCGGATGAGGTTTTTGCAGGCGGCTCTGGCGACAAAGCGAAGCTGTAGATTTGATTAATAAAATACAGCAAAAGAAAAACCATGGCGAATGAATACTCCAGCGGTGGCTGGGAGGGTCAGGAGGAAGATGGGCAACCTAATGAATGGAATGAATTATACCCTAACCCTAGATACGTGTCAACGAGAACGGAGCTTGAATGTTTCTCCGCCAAAATGTTTCCACCGCGATTGAACCCCAATGCCCGTTGCAGCTTGATCTTTCCGCCACAATCGCCTTTGCACCAATTTGACGCATCGAGCGCCGCCATGGCCGAGGCCACTACTTCATTACCGGGGCGCGCCGTCCGCTTCGCTCTCGACGTCGCAAACGGCCGCCATGTCCTCTCCAAGCTCGTCGGTCCAGCACTGCTCGCCCTGGACGTCGTGCTCTGCGCCCTGATCATCCTCAAAGTCCCCTGTGAGCCTCCTAGCTGCTCTTGGCTGGACATTTGCGGATATAAACAAATCCCTCGTTCGCTTTAGATGCTAATCCTTCGGGGCCGTCTGGCTGCAGATACCGAAATCGACTGGGAGGCGTACATGGAGCAGATCTCGCAGTACGTCTCAGGCGAGCGCGACTACACCAAGATCCGTGGCGGCACCGGGCCCCTCGTGTACCCGGCAGGCCACGTCTACATCTACACGGCGCTGTACTATCTGACGAACGAGGGCAAGAACATTCTACTGGCGCAGCAGCTGTTCGCCGGCCTATACCTCGTGACCCTCGCCGTCGTCATGGAGTGCTACCGCAAGGCGAGGGTACGCACGGAACGAGCCCTCCCGACGTTTCGCCCTACGCTGTACGGATCCTTGGCTTGGCTGGGGGCTAACTGAAAAGAGCAGGCGCCGCCGTACATTCTCCCGCTCCTGGTTCTCTCGAAACGTCTCCATAGCGTCTACGTCCTCCGCTGCTTCAACGACTGCTTTGCCGTCCTCTTCTTTTGGGTGGCCATATACTGCTTCCAGCGCCGGGCATGGACCCTTGGCGCGCTGGTGTACAGCTGGGGGATCGGGGTCAAGATGACGCTGCTCCTCTCCCTCCCGGTCGTGGGCCTCGTGCTCTTCCTGGGCCGAGGATTCGTGGGTGCCATCCGGGTCGCGTCCATGATGGGTCAAGTGCAGGTCGGCATAGGCCTCCCATTCCTGTCCCACAACGCATGGGGCTATCTGGGCAGGGCGTTCGAGTTCTCGCGCCAGTTCTTCTTCAAGTGGACGGTCAATTGGCGCTTCATCGGCGAGGAAATCTTTCTCAGCAGGGCCTTCTCCCTCACGCTCCTGGTCCTGCACGCCTCGGTCCTCCTCGCCTTCGTCACCGCGCGGTGGCTGAAGCCGACAGGCAAGTCCCTGGGCCAGATCGCAGGCACCATCCTCTCCAAACGCCTCCCTTTTAACGACCACCACGAGCTCGCCGTGACGGGCGCAGTCACGCCGCGCTATGTCCTGACGTCCATGCTAACGGCGACCGTCGCCGGGCTTCTCTTCGCACGGTCGCTGCACTACCAGTTCTATGCGTACCTCGCCTGGTCCACTCCTTATCTGCTCTACCGGGCTGGTCTCCATCCGGTCCTGCAGTACGGCCTCTGGGCCCTGCAGGAGTGGGCATGGAACGTGTATCCAAGCACGCCGGCCAGCTCTGCGGTCGTTGTCGGCGTCATGGCGGTCACGGTAGCCTCGGTATTCATCGGCGCGACGTCCGAGTTCAAACCCCCTCCTCCTCCTCCAAGAGCATCCCCAAAGGCGGTAGCATCCAAATGAGCTAGTCGCTTAGGAATATGGGACGGGCATCTTTGAATGACTTGCGGTTTATTTTCAGTCTTCGTCTTCCGAATCTGACGGTGGCATCTTGCCGACATTTGAGTCTTCTTCGTCGCTAATCTCCTCGCGCTTGGGGAACTGGGCCGGCCTGTGGATGGCAGCTAGTCGTTAGCGACAACTGGGGCAGGATCGGGCACCTAGGCGGGAAGCAATGCAAGGGAGAAGAGAAAAAATAAATGAAGCGATTCGCCCTACCAGTACGCCTGCTTCCTCCACTCGCGCTCGTCCCGCACCACATTTATTATTTCGCCGTCGACCCTGCTGCCCTTGCGGTCCTCGTCGGCCGCCATCTCGAGCAGCACGTAGCCGCCCCGCCTGATCCAGATGGTGTTGCGGAAGCGCGCCGCGAGCTCGACCAGAACGGGCTTCTCGTTTGGCAGCGTGCACGAGTAAAGGCTGTTGCCCTCGGCCTTGACGACGCGCGCCAGCGACTGGTTGCTGGCGAGCGCGGCGGGCGGCGTGGTCGTCTCCTCGGCTGCCGCCTGAACGTTGCGTTTCGAACGCGCCATTCTCTTGGATCGATGCGACGAGTTTGTGCGGTTGTTAGTACGGGCGTGTTTTGCGGATGGATGTCCCCCAGGAACCTTTTTTTTTTTTTTTGTCTTGACCTGCGCTGCAGCCTGTGGGTGGGGGAGCCCGCATTTACGGCTGCATCCGAGCCCCGCGCAAACACTTTAGGGAAGATCAATCAGGTATCCAGGATCCCATTTGGAACTTGCCCACGCTGTGAATTTATTGTTTAAACCCCTTTTTTCCACCTCGACGCCTGGCACCATCGCAGACCATTAACACACAAGGGATCTATTCCAATGCTCGAGCCTCAGCTTTTACTAGCAGGGCAAATGTGGTCCCCGGGCGAACGTGAAAGGTCTCTAGACCCAACAGCTCCAGGAGCGCAGCCAAGGCCATGGAGTGGGACACGATTGCGATGAAAGGGCTTGGGTCTGAGAGCCATATGTCCTGCAGTACGGCCTGCCAGCGCCTCACATGCGTCTCGGGAGTCTCCGTCTGACCAGCGCGCCACAAGGGGTCCTCCTCGGCCAATTCCTCCGGTGAAGCGCGGAACCGCGGGTAGTGTTCGGCGATCCAGGCCCGGCTGCTCCGCCGGTCGCACGTGTGGTCCGTCACGCGCTCGCGCAGGCCCTCCTTGACCACTGGCGCGAACGGCCGGCCCGTCGACGCGGCCACATCGCCGTAGATCAGCGCCGTCGTGGCCAGGCACCGGCGCAGCGGGCTGCTGTATATCGCACCGGGAAACGGCACGCCCTGGTCCGGCGGCAGCGCGGCCAGCATCGCGTCAAGCCGCGCCTCCCGCTCGGCGGCGGCGACGGCGCCGCTGGGATCTTCCCCGTTGTCATCGCCCTCCAGCTCCACGGCCAGCTCGGCGCTCATGACGGTCCGGGCCCATGTGCGCCCTACATCCACGGCCTGCCGCACGCCCTCCTCCGTCAGCTCGGCGTCGGCCCAGACCCTGCCGTCGCCGTCGCCGTCGAGCAGGGACCAGTGCGCGTCCCACGCGGCCGTCCCGACCTCGGCCTCCTTGACGTTATGGTGGCCCACGCCGTGCCGGCTGTAAAAGATGACCTTGTAGCCGCCGTTTATGGCCGCCGCCGTCGCGCTGGACTTGCGACCGCCCGCGCGGTTGAGCTTGCGCAATGTCCGGGCCAACCCTGGCCAGGTTTGGCCTTCGGCCAGGCCGAAGCGCGGCTGCGTGCCGACGCGACCGTCGGGCGACACGGCGGCGAGGGCGCTGTAGTCGACGAAGAAGGTTGGGTCTGCTGAGAACTTAAGGTGGCCGCGGAACGGTGGGCAGGCCGGGGCGTTTGGTTCGGCCATTAGAATCCTGGCAATGAGCCAATTACTTGAATTCCAAGATTTCTCCGTTAGGCTGTTTGACGAAATGCAAATCCCCTTTGAAAGTTGCCTGGCAAAAGCGGCATGCGCAAATTGGTGAGAGGAAAATGATTTTGGTGAGCAGCGGGGTAGGCCTGGATCTTGTATGACAGAGGCCTCTCCGCACCTAGTGATATGGGCAGGACTGAAGACATAGAGCCTCATGCACGTCGTTGCCACGATGAATCCTGCCCAGAGATCTGCAGTTGTTTATTTTGATCCTGCGTTTTTGAAATCACTTTTCTTTTGTAGCCATCCAACGCCTTATCCAAGTGTTTGTGCCACCTTCTTTTCCGATGTCAGACGATAAGTTACAGCCGTATCGTGTATGTGCATGCATTTTCACCTCATACTACGTTCAAAATGTGTCTTTTATATCCAGATGCCCGCCATGAACTGCAAAAGAAGGTAAATCTCCTCAGTTAAACACAACCGTCTTTTGGTTGTTGAGAAACACCCTGCGCTCGGCATACCACTGGACAGCGGCGCCAAGGACCAGGGTCTCGACGGCGGCGCCCTCGTCGACCAGCTGCTTGGGGCCCATGCTGTGGTCGACGCGCGAGATGCGCTGCTCGATGATAGGGCCCTCGTCTAGGTCGGCCGTGACAAAGTGCGCGGTGGCGCCGATGATCTTGACGCCACGGTCGTAGGCCTGGTGGTAGGGCTTGGCGCCCTTGAAGGACGGCAGGAAGCTGTGGTGTATGTTGATGATGCGGCCGCTCATGGCCTCGCACAGGGTCGGGCTGAGGACCTGCATGTAGCGGGCCAGCACGATGAGCTCGACGCCGCGCTCGCGGGCCAAGCGCAGGACCTCGGCCTCCTGCTCGGCCTTGGTGTCCTTGGTGACAGGCAGGTGGCGGAACTCGATCCCGTAGCTCTCGGCCAGGGCGGCAAAGTCCGGGTGGTTGGACACGATGAGCGCAACGTCGATGGCGAGGCGGCCGCTGCGGGCGCGGAAGAGCAGGTCGTTAAGGCAGTGGCCGATCTTGGAGACCATGATGAGCACCTTTGTCTTGCGCGACACGGGCCTGATGTCATACGTCATGCCGTATTCGGCAGCCAGCTTCGTAAAGTCGCTGCTGCCGAGCTCCTCGGCCTCGGCGGCCGGGGCGGGGCCGAAGTGCACACGCATGAAGAACTTTTGCGAGCCGGTGTCGGAGAACTGCTTGAGGTCCAGGATGTTGATATTGCGCGCCGCGAAGATGCCCGTCACGGCGTGCACGATGCCCGGCTTGTCGGGACACGACAGCGTCAGGATGTACTCGTCTGTGGCCATGTTGGCTGGGGGGCAGGCGTATGTAGACAAGGGGTCTTTCGTGTCCCGTTCTGTGTATCTTGTGTGTCCCGCTGTGCTTGGGCGATGACTCCTCCAGGCGCCAGGGCAGGGAAAGATTATGTCTTTCTGGTATATAAGGTACCCGTTAAGAATTACAGCTCCACGGCCACAGGTTCCAACGAGTAACGCCGGCTACGAGTGCGGGACTTTAAGGTGCTGGAGCTGAGCCGCTCACCGAGGCTCACTCGGTGCAAAATTTTGGGTTGAGTCATGATCCGCCCGTTCCGTCAAAGTCTGGCTCCTACATCGGCGCCGGCTGAGCTGAGCAGCCAAGTGGCCGGGGCGGGGCGGGGAGCGGTTATTTCAAAGAACGCCGGGACCTAAGACAGATGGAAGCAGAAAATGCGGGTGTGCGTTAATGAAATACCTAGTTGCATCGGCGGGGTCCTAGGGATTAAACACAGTTCGTAGATAAGCACGGTCGAGGGATAATGGGGATCTGAATGGAGAAACTGGAATGACAGAATGCTCAGGGAAGAACCCAGCACGACGAAGTAGGTGTGGATGAGGCGAGACGCCTGTCCTGGCGTCGGTGTCCACCGTGCCATTCTTCTCGAGCGAGCGTCGACGCCTGTGCGGCTGGAAAGATTCTGAGGCGGCCGGCATCGAACCAGGAGCTACGGCAATGACGAAAAGCCGCAGGATTCGTGCGCTCAGGCTACAGCCCAACCAAGCAGATCTGGGCTCGTGAGAGACGAGCGTGGTACTAGGCGCAAAACCAGGCCAAGACACCTCGTGCCACCAGGACATTACGAACTCGAAGCCACAAGCCGCGGTCGCTTCAATCGCGAGCTGCAATCCATCGATCCTTTCTTGAATGGGGGCCAGTCTTTGGTGGTCGTCGCGGGCGAAAGGTAGGTTGATTGATGACAGCTGCAAAGCAGGTAAATCTGCACGCGCGCATTTTGTATTTTTTGCGTCATCAGCCACTGGCATGAGGTCCAATTTCCCACCTTCAGAGAGCCTGGTGAGCACGGGCCAGCGGGGTCGGTACAAGCTTCCATGCTCTTGACGGATCCCACCCCCCCAAAAAGGCGTGCGACAGAAATCCAGCACGACCCATGACGCACCGACCACGAACAAAGTTTGGCTGAGTCCTAGCTCCAGTTCTCTGCCAGCCACCGACGAGTCGCTACGGCCCACGATAAACCACAAACCTCCACCTAGCCTCCTCATCTCCACCAAAGGTCCGCTCTCTCTCCATCCAACGCTGCCGCCTCGACAGAAGCACACGACAGCCTCTTTGTGCCGCATCTGCTCCCTTATTCGAACCCAGGCGACACTCGATCCCTCTTGAAAGCCTCCCTCGTCACAGCTTTCGCTGCTCCTCTTGCTACTGCTGCTGCCACCACCGCCGCCCCTCCGAGCGACCCCGCGACATCCGAGCGACGATGCCACCCCCGTCGGCGAATCAACCTTTGGGCCAGCGGCTTCTGGCGCTTGCCCAGACGTTGCAGTGTACGTGTTCACATCTTATGCCTCTGTTTTTGGTCAAACTCGTCTAGCTAACGCCACTGATTTTTGCTCTTCGTAGTCGCATGGTTTGTTGGGTATGTCTTTCGACTCTCGCATTTGCGGTCGCCCTCAACGGAGGTGGCGACGAGGAGTATAGAGAGCAGAGGGCTTTATGCTGACATTTCGTTTCAACTTCAGTCATTCTATCCTGATCGCCGCAACCGCCAAGTACACGCTCGCGTGGATAGCCTTCAAGGGATACCGGTCCAACATCGCCTACCGGTTTGTCTTCCTGGCCGCTGTCGCCACGTATGGCATCGTCGTGTACAAGACTCTGCGTGCCCGTCTCAAGCAGCAGCGAGGGGCGCAGATCAGCCCGCTTGCTTTGGCTGCCGATGAGAATGTCCAGTATCTGAGTAAGTCGAGCTCTGGCTCCGTCTTCTCCGTTGTGTGCTTGCCCATTTTCCTCCAGCCTGTCGCTAAACTTCGGTCGCTTGGGCAGTCCTCGGCCTCGTCTGGCTTTTCTCTCCTCGATACATCCTGGCAACGCTTCCGTATTCCATCTACTCTTTCTTCCACGTTGCGACCTACGCTCGCGCCGCCTTGATCCCGGCCGTCTCCCCACCCAAGGCAGCCCCCGCTGCGGACGCGGCCCCAGGGTCAAAGCCTGCCTCGGCATCTCACCCGCTCTCCGACGCCATCGGCAGGTTTGTCAAGGAATATTATGACGCGTCCATGTCGGTGGTCGCGACCCTCGAGATCCTCCTCTGGTCCTCTCTGTGCTTCTCGGCCCTCCTGTTCCAGCGCCGCTCCTGGATCCTGCTGCCCATTTACACGGCCTTCCTGCGCGCGCGCTTCACGCAGAGCGTGCACGTGCAGAACTCGTTCGCTCATCTCGAGGCCAAAATAGACAACCTCATGGGGAACCAGGGCACCCCGCCCGCCGTGCGCCAGGCTTGGGACATCCTCAAGAATACCTCGAGGCAGTTTTACGTCATGACGGACCTCACCCGCTACGTCAACGGAGCCGCCGCACCCAAGAAGAGCTCTTGAGCACCCTTTACACAAGCAGCTTCGCCGCCATGCTTTCGCTGCATGCCAACAGGTATGGGTGCGTGGGGGTCAAGAAGCCTTGGTGTCGAAGCAAGGCGGGTGACAGGGGCACTGTGGAGGCACGAGACCAAGCTCACAGAGCAATGAAGAATGGTGTTGAGGACATCGCGAAACGGTTTAAGCATCCCATCACCGGCTGGTATCGCTGGGATCGGTCGGTCTCTCTGCTCACACCCTTTTGCGGCATCGCTATATATGCCGTTAGTCCCTTTGCACCGGACATCCTCACGGCAGGGGCCTTTTTTTTTTTTTTTTTTTTTTTTTTTTTTTTTTT